>JBBPKJ010000042.1:0-65857 GCA_038089195.1 Brasilioporus rufonigricans | reverse complement strand
CTCCGCACTCAGAGGAATACCCTTTCGCCTATTTCTCGCCTTCCACCGGAGATTCTTGCGTCTATATTCATCCATTGTGCTTGCAGTCGTCAAGAAAACCAACGAGGCACACCCGACTGGGTTAACGTTTCGTATGTTTGCCGCCGCTGGCGAGAGGTTGCATTGAACTGCTCAACTCTGTGGTCATTCTTGTCCGTGTCCTCGCGATACTGGATAGACGAACTACTCGCTAGGTCAAAGACGGCACCGTTGAACCTTCGCGCAGACCTCGAACATCCCACTCCCTTAAAGCTGGATCTTCTGGAAAAGGTGGCACCTCAAACAGACCGTATCCAGGATCTCTGCCTGCGGCTCGCGCGTTGGGAGGCCAACAGTATTTTATCGTTGCTTTCGTCACCTGCTCCGCTCCTGCAAACCTTGCAGATCTCGGTGGATAGGCCCACCTATCTTGGCGATAGCTCTCTGATCTCCAAAATCCTCTTTGACGGGCTTACTCCAGGCCTCCGCGAACTTGACCTAATACACTATGCGTTTCCACTGACATCTCCAACGCTTGGCGGCCTGACATCCCTCAGGCTGCGCGATCTTGATTCTTCCTTTCAGCCGACACTTCCATTGCTCAAGGTCGCCCTCAGCCGGATGCATGACCTCGTGCATTTATATCTCGAGAATGCTCTCCCTAGCGCTCGCGCCAATTCCGTTGACCAGGTTCTCAAGAACTCCGAGAAGCTCGGTTTCCCTAAACTCTCACGTCTTTCAATCGTCGCACCATTCACAACGGTTGTCCTACTTCTATCTTGTTTCGACTTTCCATTGCAAACAGAAGTCAGGCTACGATGCTGTTTTGAAGCCGACGCCGAGGATCACACCCTATTGTGCCCCCTTCTCGCGAAACGATTCATCGCACTTGGGGACCAGGAATATTCGCTTGTTCCCATCATCCGTACTTCTTTCATCGAAACTGCATCGGCGACAGTCGGCTTTATTTTCAGTGCGGTCGAATGTGATTCTGGTCGCCGCGCATACTCGACATCCCCAGCGTCTTATGACTTAAACCGACTAAACGAAGACTGGGATTGCAATATCCCGCTCAAGATCGACGTTGTTCTACGGACGTCGTCCTCAAAGGATCGCGAAGACCTCACAGAGGGGATTTGTGGTAGCGTGCCCTTGACCACCCTTCAAAGCGCCCATTTTACCTTTGACAACGGGACCGCTCTCTCCTCGGACTTTTGGACAAAGACTTTTGGGCACCTTCAGGAGTTGCGACACATCAAGCTATCCGGAGTCAACTTGCAAGGTTTAGTCCGGGCGCTTTCCCCTACTCTTCATCGTTTCCCGAAGGAGAATGGAAACCTGGAGTCGGGATCGGTTCAGAGCTTTGCACCCACTTTGGAGGAGTTGGAGCTCTACGGCGTGCCGTTTGCCAAGGGGTGTAGCAGTCGGCCGCGGGGCGGTCCTGACAACTGCTTTTGCAGCGCACGGTGTCTCCACGAGGCGCTTTTAGATCGCCGAACACGGGGTCAGGGTCTTCAGCGGCTCGTGCTTGCAGACTGTATGTACGTTCGCGATCATGTCGTCGAAGAATTGAGGGACTCGGTAATTGACGTTGATTGGGATGGGATCACGAGAACGATTCCAAGCTCGGAGAGTGAAGAAGTGGAAGATGACGACGACGACGACGAACCTCGTCTGAGTGGGCCGTGGCATTCTCATACCTTTTCTTGACCCCTGCATGACGATTCTATCAGCTTTGTATGGTTGAAGGAACAGCGATTAGCATGTAGACCCTACGTTAGATTACCTTGTGCGCGTCAGTACACGACAACGTCTAGCTACAGCAGTACGGTACTTAGGTACACCCGGCTCGCCAAAGTTCGGGATTGACATGCGACATGCTGCATGTGTACTTCTGTCAATCCTGCACAAGCAGAGGATTCCAATGTGGCGACCGTCAAGGATCGATCTGTTGAGAATATTGCCTGTGCTGCAGAAGCATTTCGATAGTGACCAATGCAATTAACCAAGTAACTACTATACATCAGTCTTTCTTCTTGCCAACTCCTCTACCGAGGGTCGTTTGGGAGCGACAATCCCGCTACGACCGGAGCTGGCATACAAGACCTCGGCCTCGCCGAGGACGCCTGGAGTATAGTCCGCCGTAGGACCAGACTTGAAAATGTCACCCTGAGGACCGAAGGTCGATGAAGGGAGTTGGAGGAGGTCAGACGGAGTCCTCGTGAGGTACAATCGGTGTAATGAATCCTCGGCAGCCTACGCAGCGTTTTAATGATCAACGTCAAATCAGAAAGGCTGGTTACATACTCTGTACTCGGCCATTTTCAGTGAGCTACCAAAGCCTTCGCCGAGTTTGTCCGCTCCAGAGTATATTCCAACAACAAATATCGGTGAGTTGGAGAATCGGCCCGTCTCTTTCAAAAGTCTATCGGAATGAGCGTGTGGAGAAACACACGGACGAAGACACGGGTTTACCTTGATTTTGGTTGTTCTCTACCAAATTTCGCGACTGTCTCCATAAGAGCGCGTTTTGGATCTCGGAATTTTAACATGGCCCGTAAGTCGACGTGGCGGGTTAAGAAAAGGGAATGGACAAATTTGCGAGCTGTGGTGAGTGACTTCTCTTGGTACACTAATGCGGTCAACGCGCGCGGTATCGACGCGAGCGCGTCAGAATGCAGGAGTGGGGGCGACGTGGGCGTGGAAGGCTGCATTCAAATAAACGGCGAGGCTAAACCGGAACACAGCCGACGAACGAACCTGTCTATGCCAACGCAAAAGAGGAGCTGCGCCCATTTCTTGAGCTACACTAGCGCAAGTCAAGGGACCCACGTGGGCGCTGACAGCAGCCTTGAGAACACGGGTCGGGAGATGGGGGTATGAAGCGTGGAGATACTCCGAGGCAAAGAGGCCCATGAGAGAGTTACCGAGGGAAGCTAGATCAGCATTCGTTGGAGGAGCTGGACTGGAGGGGTAATATTTGGCATGGAGGTGCACGAAGGACTTGTGGGTGCAGGCGCGTCGAATCGTGTCGGGAGAGGGTATTATCGAACCCAGGCCAACACGATGTGCGAACGCGGCGAGGGCGGAAAGGGGCGGGGGTTGTAGTGCAACCCAAGACTGCGGGTCGAACACGACCTTTCCTGCCTGCCTAACAATGGCCTCTCGCGGAGGGAACTGGTTCAGATGGGCGGTAGAAACGACGACTTTTGAAGCGGTCGAGTAGAGCCGCTTTGAAACATGACCCATTGGCAGACGAGCAGACCAAATACTATGGAGAAAATTGGACGGTCGACCACCCACCGGCAATGTCCGAACCTGGTACTGCTTGGTGACGACCGTACGACCGAAACTTGAACACACAACACTACCATGGCGGTCCTTTCGCTCCCCCTGACGTTCACCAACTCCTTCTGGACGCAGGACTACCGTAAGGGCCTCGAAGTGCTGTTCAGCAAGCTCGAACAGGTACGCTTTCGCCTCCACTTGCACGCATCTTATCCACTCCACCCAGGGGGTTGCCGAGAACGAGGAGATCATTGCATTCATCCATGTAGGCATGTTTCCCTCCCCCCTGTGAACCCTGCTTCACCTATGGCGCAGGCACGTGCAAACGCAGAGGCGCAGCTCGCCACGGCCCTACTCAATGTGTCCACGGTCAACTCTCGGGGTATGTGCTCACATCATCGACCGAATGTGATCTCCACGACTATCTGCGACAGCCGGTTTCAACAGAGATGATGGGGCCTCGTTGCTCACCACGTTTCGTGGACTTCAGGCGGAGTCAGTGGCCCAAGGCCATATCCACAGAGATATCGCCAAGGAACTTCAGACGCTAGTCGCCGAGCCATTCAATGACTGGGCTCAAGCTTACAAGGTGTTCATGTTCATGCACGCATTGGTATTCGTTAATCCCCGCCAAACAGGAGCGGCTCTCCGCAAGTAAAACAACCGTTTCGAATAATTGGTTGCGTTACTATGAGGATACTCAGAAGGAGGTCTGTTGATTTCTCCTCCAGACCATCACTTGCATGGCTATAACTCTCCATATGTAGGTCATCAAGCTAAAGAGCGCATACCTGACGAAAACTCGTCGAGCAGACGAAGCCGAGGATGAGTATGGGTAACTAACCATTGTTCATCCCTTGTATACTAACCCGTCGACAGTGCCAAATTTGCGCCCAATAACGATTTGGGTGACCACTACACGACCTCGCCACGGCTCACGCCGCGCGACGTCCGTACACCACAGCGCTCTGCTACCGTTTCCGAACGTATTGCGCAGCGATTCAAGGAAATTCAACGCAAGGCTGTTGCTCCGGCGGCGTCTGTCGCCACAGCTGATACTGCAAGTGAGGCTACCGAGGAAAAGGAAGAGGAACCCCCAAAGGTTGACAAGGGCAAGGGTAAAGCCGTTGAACCACCCTCACCGGCTCTTGCGGCGTCACCTCCTCCCATGTCGCCACCCTTACCTCCGTCGAAAGCGGAGGTTGTCTCATCCGCTGCACTGCCCCCGCCTCCCCCAATTCTTTTGGCCGGGTTGTCTTTGCCGCCCTCCGCCATATCTAGCTTGCTCACGCACGCTGCCGCCGAGTTGCCCCTCAGGGCTATCCGTTTCCCGCTTATTGGGGAGTATCCCGACTGTTTCTCGGGCTCAGAGTTTGTTGAATGGTTGAATAAGAATGTACCTGGATTTGGTGGCAATCTCGATCTGGCGGAGGAAGCTGCAAGGGACCTTACAGAACGAGATGGTCTCCTTCGCAGGGTTGGCGAGTTCGGAAACCAGTTTGAACACACCGATGATGCATTTTACCAGTTCCGTCCCAAAGTTAGTTGTCAAATTCATGTTCTTGTGATTTTCCTCATGACACGCACCAGGCGTTTGACATTGAAGGCAAATTAGCTGAGGTTTCAGCCACGCCAGCGAAAAGGAATCAGATAGCCGATAATCTATTGAAGCGTTCTGGCGATCTGGTTAATGTTGTAACAAAAGCCCTTAACGCTAACTCTCAGAACGAGCCAGTACATGTTAGGCTTCGTAACGAAGCTGATGAAGCTGACAAGTTGTACCGTGTCTCTGTGAGGAAGCTTGATAGACAACGACTTGGGTTGGAAGAGAGAATCGAGGAGATGCTCAAGACCCTTCAGAGATGGGAATCGGAGCGCCTTGCAGCAGTCAAGACTGGTGTGTGACCCCTTTGCCTCTACTCATGGGTATTCATGTTAAACTGTGTGCCGCGCCTTGTAGTCCTGCTTCAATATCAGGGAACCCTAGCTAACATACCTAAGGCCTTTGAACGCACCTTAGACGCATCAGCAACGCTCGTTGCATCATACCAGCCAGACTCTGATTTAACTGCGCTCATGGAGCGCTATCGCACAGGACCCTTCCGTCCCGCACCTCAGCTATACGAGTCCGCTGCGCACGACGAGTCCGATGTGGTATTTGGCATTGACCTTCGCAAGTGGGCAGAAGGTGGATGGAGCGCACTCACTTCCGGCGAGGAAAAGAAGGACACGATTCCTCCTGTTTTCATTGCATTGCTCGATGGCCTGACGGAATCTTACACAAGATTGCCAAACGATACTGGTGAGCTATCAAGAGAACCGCGTGTTATTGTTGTTTAATCCGTTTTCTTTAGAAAAACGCAAGGCCTGGATTTATGACGTGCCCCTTCCGGCCCTTCACCACCTCAGAGAGGTCCTTAACGCAATTCCACCTGGACAACCATTCGCCCCCGAGATGCTTGTTAAGTACGATGCACCTGTGCTTGCTGGGTGTGTTAAGTTGTGGGCTCTGGAGCTTGATCCTCCACTAGCATTGTGGGAAGGCTGGGACGAGATACGGAAGTTATATCCTACGGTGGGCTCGGCGACTAAGGTGGAGGGAGAATCTTCTGAGGAACAGCATATACAAGACCTGCAAACAGCCCTTCAGCGGCTCCCTAAAGTCCATCTTTATGTCCTAGATGCCCTTGTGACGCATCTTCGTACATTGATAGTGTCCACTAATGCTGAAGAACCAGTCGATGTCTATATGACAAAACTTGCGTTGTCAATTGGTCGCAGTGAGCACCTCTTGAAACTAGATTTACCTGTTTCTAAGCTAATATGTTGCCTAGCGATCATTCGGCCCAAGATTGAGACCGAGCTGTCCATCCAAGATCGCCACCCGACATGTAAGTGGCGAGCTCATTCATTCCCGTTTTGGTGCTAGATTGCCCATCAGTGTTATTCCTCGATCTACTGAAGAATTACGAAAGCATTTTGCCATCTACAATCGCCAAAAAACAACGTGAATCGGAACGTCGCGTACCAGTTAGAAAGCGTACTGCGCCAGTCGACATGCGGATGAGTCGCTCCCGGATTTCGGTAGGCACCCCAACAAGAGAGATCCTTGCCGCTCAGCAAGCCGCCCAAAAGCTTGCTCTTCAGAGCGACATAGTTGCATCACCCTCGTTAGCTGCGACGAAAACCGAAGAACGTGAAGTCATTGCTGCTGAACCGGAATCGACCGAGGCTCCTACAGCGGAATGTCATGTCCCAGAACCAACAACTGAAGAGGATGATAGTGTCCCCCCTCGTCCTATCTTCAAGGAACCTCCTTCCGAGACGGACGACATGCCATCTCGTCCTGCTTTTCGGGAACCCCCACCCGAAGTTGACGATGTGGCGCCAGCGCGGCCCGCATTTGTCTCACCACCTGCATCGCCTCCAGCTGTAGAAGAAAAACCAGTTCCTTCTCCCGCAGTCGCGGTGACCCCCGCCACGCCCCAGAATCCCATCAAATCACTCCGGCGCAATTCGGCCTTCCGTTCTGGAAGTGGATCTTCGGTTCCAGCACGTAGCCCATCGCCATCGGTTGTTGCTGGTGGTGAATCCGCTACTGAGGATCAGCCGTTGACGAACGCCAGATCGGGATTGACGAGGCACACGTCGGGACAAGGCGTGGTCCGTGGCCCTCGTTTATCGAGGGCTCCGAGGGCTCAACAGGGTGGTAATGTGAGTGGCATGATTGCTAATTTCAATAATCGTTCAGCTGCGTCACCTCCTCCGTCTCCGGGCTACAAGAGGCTGTCTGGAGGAACGTCCCGTCTTGCTGCAAACGTAGGCACGGATTCTAAGAAGGGTATCGGGCGCAGTTCAGGTGGATTATCTCGCAGGACTATGGCCAGCGATGCTGAAGATGAGGTGGTGGATAAGTAAAAGATTTCGCTAGTTGACTAGGATTACATGTCGCGGCTTGCTTCCGATTTCACTATGTGCATGTGCATACTAAACCCTTATGAGGCCATTGCTAATACCATGATCAACAACAGTTGGCGTGTCGGGGACAGCGACTTCGGCAGAGGTCAACAACTGGTTACACATAGCAATATCGTAAATTATGGGGATCAAAGTAGGGTGATACAAAGTCAAGGTACATGAAGCCAAAAGGTATTACTAAATCTAGACTTCTTGCGAGGCACCGTCCTTCTTGCTTTTATTGGATTTTGATGGTAGCAGTTCTGCGTTAATATGCGGCACAACACCACCTTGACTGATGACAACATCTCCCAGAAGTTTGTTCAATCTAGAACATTAATTAGCTTATATGCCCGTCCAACCTTCTAGGATACCTTACTCCTCATCATTTCGGATAGCAAGTTGAAGGTGACGAGGGACAATACGTTGTTTCTACACGAATGAACTGAGCGCGTACAGGATCCAAGGAAGGGTCATACCTTGTTATCACGAGCGGCATTACCAGCCAACTCGAGAATCTCGGCAGCCAGGTATTCGAGTACAGCGGCAAGGTATACTAGGCGAGTATGAGGAGCGAATCCATTGAACTTATCTTGAACATACCAGGCGCTCCTGCTCCAACACGCTGAGCATAATTGCCCCTCTTCAACAGTCTGTGAATACGACCAACGGGAAATTGCAGGCCGGCTTTCGATGAGCGCGACTGGGACTTTGCATCACCACCGGTCTTGCCAGAAGAAGACTTTCCACTACGATTTCCGTGAGGGTCTGCAGGTCAGGTTCAGGACTAGGGCAAACTCACGCCTTTCCTTTTCCTGACTGTTCCCATAGGGTTCAGTGAAAACTCAGCGAAAAAAAAAAAAAGTATAACCGTGCTTACCATTGTTTAATAGTGCGAGACGGTCGGAAGGAACGATGGGTAAGAGTTGAAGAGAAGAGGGACCATTTTACACGCTGACACGATTGCTATTTATCAAGTCTTTAAGGCGGAGTTCCAAAAAAGTAATCAACGCGTTTTGCACGTGACCGACGCGCCTTCTTTCCTAGAAAGGTAACCGACCATGTGACGCGGAGGCTTGGTTCAAGGAGCAAGCTGAGCTGTAGTTCTGTGCAACTTGCCGTTTTCCCCCGCCTTTCAAGCATTCGGCCTTGCGGACTGCACGAGGAGCTTTTCTGCAAACCTTCGCGCATTCAGCTCCACCTTCATCCGATCCAAACCTTTCCTCTTTTCCTCTTTTTTTTTTTCCCTTTAGAGCCCATCGGCAGTTCACCTGCCCATTCATGTCTTCGGTCTCCCCTGCAGGACCTCCCGCAGGAGTATTACCCACCCCAGTACATACCCCACCGTTAGTCCCGACGCATGACCAGGTCTGTGCTTTGCCATCGGTGTAGCTCGAAACCATCAAAGCCGCGCTTACGATACACTTGTTTAGGTAGTCGTTCTATATGTTGTATGTCCCGCAAGCGATTGGAAATTAAATTTAGTTGACGTTTGACCATTGCTCCAGACGGTCGTATATGCTGTCGTCATCTTCGGAGTGTGGAATATCCCCGGCGCTCGAACGCTGATAAATCCGCTGAAGTTATTTACCATCGGTTGGCATGAGCTTTGCCACATAATCGCAGTGGGTTGTTTGCTATAATACCCATCGTAATCCGCTCACCTTGTACTTGATCCGATTTCATTCGCTAGGCAATCATGACCGGCGGGACGATATTGTCCGTCACCATCGATCCATACCTAGGCGGAGCAACACTAGTAGAAGGTGGCAAACCAATGATAATATTGTCCGCAGGATACCTGGGTTCTACCATCTTCGGTGGTGTGTTCATGCTGGGTGGTTTTGATACCCTAGTTGCCAAAATACTGAGCTTCGTGCTTGGCCTTGGGTTGATCACCCCACTTGTCCTCGTTCGCGATAAACTGTAAGTAAACGGCGTCGTTTTTAACTACTTGGCCAGCTTACCTAGTGAAGGACTATACTACTGACATTCCTCTACGAGGGTCTTCTAGTCGGTTTTTGGTTTATCGGCCACGCGTAGGTGATTAATCGGTGTACTTCCCGCTTATTCCTCATTCCTCCATAGGCAAGCACTAAGGTGGTACTGTTTATTCGTTGGCGTTATGAAGTTAGCATTTCATTTTCTTATGTGTATATTGCCCTCACAGGCTTCTGCAGCGTTTTCTTTGTTGTTTGTAAGTGAAGTCTGTGTGCTTATGGCCTTGTTGACACTTTTTTTGCAGGGGACATCGCAGACGATAAATTCTTCCGCAAAGTCAATGACTCTGATTGCACGCAGTTTAATATCATGTTTCCCCGTGTCTCTGCTCACTGTAAGCATATCAATCCACCTGTAGCTGAGCACTTGACTGAGGGCGATAGTTTGGGCATGTGTGTGGTTGATTTTTGAGATTGGAGTATGTATATCGTTCCTGTTCATCGGGCTAGCTTCGTTCAAGGTGAGCATGTGTTAACGTCGATAATATGCACGATCTTGATTGTTGTATAGCTTACTACTGCAGAGATGGATGCTCAAGCAGGTAAGCAAAAGAAATGTATAACGTGCTGCGACTCATGTACCTTAGCCAACTTTCTTCCTACATGATCCATTACCCTCATGACGAGACATGACAAATGATAGAGAAGCCATTACACTTCTCATCTATACAGCATCCTTCATTGACTACTCGACCAAGAAATACAATTGCAGATGTATCTTTGCTGTTCATTCACGTATCTATACCACTTGCATCGAAAATGATTCTCACTTGCTATCGTCCAAGGACCGTCGTGTAAATTAATATAACTACTTATTGGCCATGGGAGGCATGAAGGCCAGCTGAACATTAAACACGTTAGACATTGAGCATACGAGGGATCAGTTCCGGGATCTGATTGTAATTTTCCAATGCGAAGCACGAATAACGGAATACAATAAGTGAGGATTTGGTGCAGTATTTCGGGGTGTAGCATAGATAACAATCGAACGTCATGCCAAATAAGTGATACAGACATGCAAAATGGGATGAAGGGGTGTCAGTATGTGCGACAATATTATTTACGAACTGCTCGCCGTATGAGACCAGCAATAACTAGCGTGCCTAGGGCAGCTATGCCCCCTGCAAGTGCCATTCCAACGTATCCCTCTGAAATCCAATGAATAACAAAGGATAACCTACCAGGGTGAAAGCACGAACCTTTAGTGACAGCCTGTTCGATGAGAGAGGCTAGACTTTGAGCTTGGAGGTTGGTCGGCTCCTTCTCTAGTAGGAGATCTGCACTTGACAGTGAGGGTTTCGGCCACACTCATAACCACGGATACAGACCATTGAAGCTCTTCGCATCTGCATAGTTACCCATCTTGTAATAGCCAAGTGCAAGATAATACAAGCACTCTCTACGTCGTGTGGGCTCTGTCCGGTATATATCTAGGGTGAATGACATGTTAGCGGCAAACCAGCGGCGGTCGAAAGGACCTGCCTTGAAGTATCCGGACGCCTTCGACCTGGTGCTCGCGAACTGGGCTTTTCACCAAGCCCCATGCATAGTTGAACTTTGTCTGCACAGTGAGGTGGGATTGAGCAAGCTCCTTCTGGTACTGTAGTCGCAGCACCTGGGGCCAGTCTTAGTTTAGAGTTCATGAAAGGACATCAAATGGACACACCTCGAGTTCGTCATAAGACAGGGAGACTTGGGCGTCGGCTGCGTAAGGCAGGTCGGTAGGCATGATCGAGCTGAATGAAGAGAGTCGAACTGCGGTGACGCTCGAGCGAGTACATAGTGCCTGGGGTCTCGCAGCTGATGTCAGCACTTCTCAACCTGTCCTCGCGCGGAGTTTCCGTCGTTTACCACAAACCACATTATAGGCTGAACGAGCGCCTTGAAGACAGAAAAACACGCAAAAATGGCGGATTTGGGCGGTAAGTCGAAAAGTTATACAGCTCCATCCATCGGTTTTTACAGGTAGCCATAAAAGCCAATTCGTACTCCATCAGAGACGATAGAGGTACTTGGCTCTCTCCTCGCGCTTGCTTGGTTTTCACTTTTTTCAATGAGCTCATGGTGCATCATAGCATCTATGCACTGTGATTCTTTCCATCTTCTTGTCAGCCAGCCCTTCCCGTGGATGTCGCTCGCACAGCCAATCTGCTGTCTTCAGCAACACGTTACTCACGCAAACTGCTTTTCCTTCTTTTTATCTAGACCGCATCGACCGTGGGTACCGCGAGGATCGCGAACGTCGGAGGCATGAAGACGGCCACCACAGAGACCGTGAATATAGGGACAGGGATCGGGATCGGGACGGCCACAGAGACCGGGATAGAGACAGAGACCGCTATCGCCGAGACGACAGGCGTGGAACTCCCCGTGAGCATGGTGGACGCACAAGAGATCACGACGATCACAGGCGTTCGCACGACGAAGATCGCCGCCGTGATTATCGACGTGACGATGACCATGGTCACCGTCGAGGTCGTGGTGAAGATGGTTCACCTCACCGCCGTGGTGGCCGAGGAAGGGGAAGAGATGGTCTTGGGACCCCTGAAAGACGGTCCCCAACACCCGAAGGTGCTGTTTCATTATCCCAACGAAAACGAAAAGCATCGGGTTGGGACGTTCATGCCCCCGGATATGAACAATATTCAGCCATGCAGGCGAAGCAAACAGGTGTGTTATTCCGTTTTCAGGCGATACTTCCAACCTTCACAATCTCGACATGCAGGACTTTTCAATCTGCCCGGCGCTAATCGTACCCAGGTCCCACCCATTCTAGGAATTGCAGGACTTCCACCACCCATTCCTGTACAGACCTTTGGCATGGGAATCGGCAGCAACCCCAACCTATCCAGGCAATCTCGTCGGTTATACATTGGCAGCATTACTTCGGACGTGAACGAACAAAACCTGGCTGAATTTTTCAATTCAAAGATGATCGAGATGGGTATAGGTACAGGCGGCCCTGGAAATCCTGTCCTTGCCGTGCAATGCAACTATGAGAAGAATTATGCCTTTGTTGAAGTAAGATCAATATCTTAGATTTGGGTCACGTCATGTTGACGGCAACTCTAGTTCCGCAGTGCTGAAGACGCTACGGCAGCTATGGCTTTCGATGGTATTATCTTCATCAACGGCCCTCTCAAGATTCGTCGACCCAAAGATTATGGTGGTCTTGACATGTCTGCACCTAGCTTCCACGTTCCAGGAGTCGTGTCCACCAATGTGCCAGATTCAATCAACAAAGTCTTTGTTGGTGGACTCCCACCTTACCTAAATGAGGAGCAGGTACAGGAGCTGTTGAAAAGCTTCGGAGAGCTTAAAGCGTTCAACCTTGTCCGGGAGAATGGTAACGGGCCTTCGAAGGTTAGCACCTTTTTACATCAGGATCTACCGCAACATCTCACTGTTTTTCTCAGGGATTTGCATTCTTCGAATATGTCGATGCCTCTGTTACTGACGTCGCTATTCAAAGCTTAAACGGTATGGAGCTTGGAGACCGTTACTTAGTTGTCCAAAGGGCTTCCGTTGGTGCGAAACCCGGGATGCCGAATCTCCCCTATGACCAATTCCCAGAAATCCCTCGACCAATTATGCCGGCCGGCGAGAGCAACACTTCGGATGCACGGATTCTCCTCATGCTGAACATGGTTACTTCGGAGGATCTCGTCGAAGACCAAGAGTACGGTGATATTTACGAAGATGTCAAAGAAGAATGTTCCAGATATGGACCAGTCGAAGATCTTCGCATTCCTCGACCCGTCAAGAAGGATAAGTCCAAGTGGGCTCCTGGGGAACTTGGCCAACAATCGGCCATCGATGCACAGCGTGCTGATGAGGCCGCCGGAGTAGGAAGGGTGTACGTCAAGTTTGTTGAGGCGTTAAGTGCACAAGGTGCTCTCAAAGCTCTAGCTGGGCGATCGTTCGCTGGCCGTTCTATCATTGCGACTATTCTTAACGAGGACAGTCAAACTACTCCCCCTCTCAACATTATATTTGCTCCCCAGCCAGATGCTCCTCCTCCTCTTCCCGAGTCGTAGGCTACACTGCACACAGGTCATAGTTGTTTGTGTAATTTTGATAATAGCTATATCTGGTGCTCTGTATGTAGCCGTCATACTCTGGACAGTTTCTTGCTCGCTCCGTGACTTTGTAGCAGGAAGCGAAACTCAACAATTCACAACATACTCAGGCTACCATTGGCCCCCGAATGCACAATTTCAGCTATTCTTCGAATGACTACTCAACAACTCAATCTATTTCCCTTAGATCTGGGGGACCTTGTCCACTGGTCTCTGATATGACCTCGCACAGCAACGGAAATAAAAAGGTGATGTTTTGAGCTTGCCAGAACACAATTAGTGTACAGAAGGGCCATGCCAGATAGTAATAGTCACGCAAGACGGGTTCGTCCCATCTATTCAAACTGACTGTTGTCTGGACCATGTAGGTTTTTCGAAGGGTCTCACAGCGAGAACCTTCTAATCCACGACTGTGATTTAATGGCGAAGTCGAAAACAATACCCGACAAAGCTCAGTTTGAAAGTCCCCGCCCAAACTCGGAGTTGTACAGAAGGCAGGATGGAATGTGAGATTCCGCTCACTCTCCTCGAGCAGATTTCATTCTTTACAGATAAACTCAGGGAATACATGAAGTAGGTCCACCCAGCGTGACTCTAAATTAAGCTGTCGGTCGAAGTATTGTGGTTGGCGAAAAATCAACACCTAGCCTCTGACTGTCATATCGGCGTTTGACGCCCGCGCTGACGGTCTGCTCGTCTCTGGTCAATCTAGAGAACGGTTCAGGGCAGCCGCGAGCGACGACGCGATGACACGATACGTACCCATGCTCGCTTGCAGTCCTTGTAAGCCTGAAAGTATGCCATGCACTTGTCCCGGTTGTAGCCGTTTTGGTCCATGCACGCGAGAGAGGCCTTTGACGCGTCCTCACACGGGCTATGAGAACATGTTGAGTTTCCTCACGCTCGGAGATGCCATCAAGACGTACTCTGTGTATTCTGTGTATGTTTTCCGAGCCTGGAGTCTAAGTGGGTGAGAAGGATCACCAGAGGGGTAAAGATGATGGGCACACAGCGAATTTAGCGTAGTAGTCTTTTGGCTTTACGTTTTGTTGTGGTGATGGTAATTGAGCCTCCGAAGACATGTCGACGGATTTGTCGGATCCAACGTGGAGTAGAAGGTAGATGAGAGTGACTGGATCAAGACTGTATCCCACGCCATGCTACACATGACCTCGTACCGTGCTGGAATTGAGCCAAAAGTAGCTACGAAAAGCTAAAAGATCTTTAAACCGCCGGACAACGACGTCGTTATGTCTACAGGCCGAATAGCACAATAAATCACAAGAAAAATGTCCGTCTTGTCGTTTCCAACTCGGGCTGGAGGGGAATGTCAGAATTGATTCAGCATATAATGCAAGCCACAAACCTTCCATTGCCATATGAAATCGTTGTCCTTTGGCGGATTTTGGGCGAATGGTGCTACCAGCTTTACTTCATCCTCATCTCTGACACCCTCCTGCGGAGACTCGTGAACAGGTTCTTCTGCCTCTGCGGTGCCCACCGAAATCTCCAGGGGTTGCGGAGAGGCTCCAAAGCTCTGGACAGCGGGTAACCCTTTCTTTATCCATCTCAGCTTCAACGTAAAGCGGGGACCTATCTCTTGCAGGACAACCTTCTCCGGAGATCGGAACGCGTATCTCGAATTCGCCATCAGGTCAGCTCATTGTACAATTTGACGTGACTTACCTATGCCTTCGAAAAAACAAGAAATCACGTTGGTTATGCAAAGTTACCAGCTGGCGACCCTGGAACTCAGGGAGAGGAGGGAACAGTGTTTGGAACATTCGCCCGATGGCATGTCCTAGACTAGTGGAAAAGTTGTTCAGGACAAGCTCGGGGTTGTGTGGTGTTGCTCGTGCATGTCCCTGCCAAGAGTCAGCCTGTTTTCTCAAGGGAAGTGCAAGGACGACCTACATATATTTGCTTCGTGAGTTCTATCGACGTAAGCTTGAAATAAGCGACAGGTCCGCTTGGGAGATAGACGAGTGTGATAGCATCTTCGAACTGTTCATCAGAGGTACATGGACGCAAGCACAGAATGACACACTTGGCTTCTTCATATCCTCATTCACGACAAGTAAGTGTTTGTACCCTCGCCCAGCTGCCCAACCAGCTATGCGGCCGACCTCGAATCCTTTTCCTTTCTTCCTACGAATATACTCCGCACCAGGAAAGACACCAACCAGCTCGTCACAAAAGTCGTATGTTGCCTTTGAAGCTTTTGGTGAAGTTGTGATGAGCACTTTGGGCGGCACGGTCGGATCATCCTCAAAGTTGAAATAGCGCGAGAACGAGTCCGAGGCGATGTCGCTGTTCAATTCATCGAGTTGAATGGAGGACGCGCCATCGGGTCTTTTTGAAGATGGTAGTATTGCAGGGTTATTCTCGCGAGAATTGTCGAGTGTACGAGGAACATTCTCCGCTATTCTTTTCTGTCGTAAAATTGGACGATGAATAAGTTTTTCGGGTCAAGCGCGATCATACCAACCTTCTTGGCAGCTGGATTGCTAGCCTCTTCCTTTGCTCGAGCGAGTCGTTTTTTGAGCTTTTGTTGTGTTTTCGCTTTCTTGTGTTTAGCAGCTACTTCTTGCCTCTTGACCCTGTTCTTGATGAGCGAAGGTTGTATCCGTGGTGCCATGTTGTCGACTCGGCGGCATCTAGTGCCTGCCATTCCACACCTGGCAATCACGTGACGAATGCATTTGGCGTCGTAGAGTATTTAGTCTCCTTCATCTGCTTCAGCGGGTTCATCGCTGCAGGATGTTCGCATTCCGCCCTGTGACTGTCTTATTACCACTATTACACTTTCTGACGATTGTAAATGCCCTTCATTTCTACCTCGATGCCAACGAAAAGCGGTGTTTCATCGAGGAGCTTCCTTCTGACACTGTTGTCGAGGGTATGGGTTCCAATGGCTACCTGCGAGGGTGTACAAGTTGACTGCCGTGTTTCAGGACATTACCGAGCATTGGAATGGCAGGAAAAAGCACAAACCTATGTATTGGAACCAAACCTGGGCATCGTTGTTGAGGTGGAGGTATGTGGCACGTGCGGTCTGTGGACGTTCATGCACACGCTGTCTACAGGAAATGGAGACTGGACACTCTGTCGTGCAGACTCGTGGGCCACCCGATAGTCGCTTCACGTTCACCTCGCACGAGTCTGGTGACCACCAAATATGCCTATCCACGAATTACACGTCGTGGTTTTCAAGCACACACATTAAACTTTATCTGGATGTCATCGTAGGCAACACCAAGCCGGATGCTGAGCGTGATCGTAGTCATGTCTCCGAACTGGCAGGCAAGGTTCGCGACCTGAACCAAAAGCTGGAGGACATTCGTCGTGAACAGCAATATCAGCGGGAGAGAGAGGCAGACTTTCGTGATTTGAGTGAGGCGACCAACTCGAAGGCAGTGTGGTACAGCTTGATGCAGATCGTGGTCCTGGTCCTCACATGTACGTGGCAGCTAAAGCATCTCAAGGTGAGGTCACTTGGCTTGTCCGCGAGAAGGTGAGCTGACAACGGGGTTCTGTTTGCGCAGCGATTCTTCCAGGAGAGGACTTAGTAGTGACGTTATACTGTAGACCTTGACTTATTGGGTTAGCGTGAGCGTTTTTCGTGACACTTGACTTGTGTGAGACGGAAGACCGTTACGAGCGCATCAGGCACCCGCCCTGGCTGCCAGTGTTTGAAAGGACCTCCCCCGGACGGAGTGGTTTTGGACTGCCCTGTTTCCAAGGCACACGCAAACATATTCCGTAACTGGTGACAGAAGTTTGGCACCACATGTTTCTTGTGGGGGAACACTCAGATCTGTCGAGCAGCCTTGCAATGGAATGTTTTTGACGATGCTTTTCTGTGATTCCTGAGCACTGGTTGGCTGGCTTCTTACCAAAAGAAGGGAATTACCTTGTCGGACCACCTGTTACAAGTCGCGTTTCCCATCAGCAGATCCCCCTTGTTTCACACCCTTCCAATAATAAAAGCCCAGTTCCGTCGTGAGAGATGGATGATCCATCGTCGTCACTCCTCACGTCCCAGCGATCCATGGGCATCAAACGAGACCTCGCGGACGATACTGCATCCTTTACTCAGTCTTCTCCAGGTGAAGAGGATCAATCGCGGGATCGTGTTCGGCCCCCGATCGACTATTCTTCCTTTGGCGCCTTTTCGCGCAGCGTCTGGGCCCGTTGGAAAAGTCTCTGGACGAAACGATTCATCTTCTCGTTCATTGCCGGACAGGTGGTGTCACTCTGCATCACGGTGACCAATGTCACGACCACCGAACTTGTAAACAGGAATTGGTCCTTACCCACGACACAGACATGGTTTCTGTGAGTATCCCTCTACTCTCGCTCTCGCCTGCTGCACTCGAACCCTGAGTCCGTTAGGTATTTCTCACTGTTCCTGGTCTATACCCCCTACACCATATACAAATGTGCGAGGTTCTGAACTTGTCAGTCGAAACAACTTACGAATCTGCGTGCGAACAGATGGTCTACGAGGATGGGGTCGCTTGATACTCCGCGACGGATGGAAATGTATGCATACCAGGTTACTTCCTTTCCCAGGCTGATAGCCCCTGCAGATTTCATCCTTGCTTCTTGTGATGTGGAGGGAAACTTCCTTGTCGTCAAAGTATGATAAGTCCGAGTAAACACCGTGTGATTCGTATTCACAGACTAACCAGGCATACAATTATACCGACTTACTGTCATGTATGCTACTGGATGCGTAGGTCTTTGTGACGCCTGTCTTTGCGAGAATTGACCGTTTCTCAGCTGGGCGATACCTGTATGTTTGTTCTTTTGCTGGGTGTACATGCGCACCAGATATCACTGGACACAAATATTGGTCAGTAACATGGATTTTCTTGCGTTTGTACCGCTGGTGACGATTGTTAACATCGGTAGGGTATCCTGGTGTGCGTCGGTGGGCTTGGCATGCTCGTTGCATCTGACATGCTCACGGATAAGAACTACCCTGCCTTGAGCAAGGGCAAAGGTGACGCCTTCATGATCGTTGGTGCTACTTTGTATGGTTTCAGTGAGTTCTGCCGTTCCTTCTGGGTATTATGTTACTGAACACCGTCCCATCACAGCCAACGCGACGGAGGAGTTTTTCGTTCGGAGGAGGCCCCTGTACGAGGTAAAGTTACCGTTTACTCGCGGTGTTCAATTCAAGCCAAACTCTCCAATTGCAGGTCGTTGGGCAAATGGGGCTTTGGGGAACATTGATTAATGGGATTCAAGCATCTGCACTGGAACACTATCGCATGACACAAGCCTCGTGGAATGGCGCGACTAGTAAGTTGGGAACGGTTCGATAAATTGTGGTACACCGCTTATGTGCCCTGTCTTAGTTGGCTTCTTACTTGCCTATACCACCGGTGGGCATTCCGCTCGTTGTTGATGATGGTCCGTTGATTTTTTCCCCCTAGCTATGTTTATCTTGTACACCACCGCCCCCTTGCTGTACCGTTCCGCCTCGTCGCCGTTCTTCAACATTAGTCTTCTCACGAGTGATTTCTATGGTCTCTTATTTGGTGTGTGGTACCGCATAATCTCATATAGAGTCTGCTATTGACTATCGGGTTACAGGTTTATTTCTATTCGTAGGTTTTTCTCCAGCGTTAATAATCGGTCACTCAGGAATGTTGCAGCACTTCTCGCCATTTTGGCTATATTTTCCGGCATTTGCTGTCGTTATTGTTGGTCTCATCATCTATTTCTGGCATGCGACGCGTGAGTTAATCGGATTTATGCGTCTTTTCGGAAGTGCTCATCATCATCTGTCAATCTCTAGCGGAGGAACAAGGGCAATTGGATCCGCATAGGCCAGATTACGTTCTCCCTGCACAACCGGAGGGAGCGGTGGCGGTTTAAGCTCACTTAAGGGAGGTCTGCACAGACCGTGACGGGGGTTTTCAATGAAATGCTAGAATCTACCAGTCCGAATGACGCACGCGACGAGGGCTAGTTTTATACATTGACAGGAAATTTGTATAACACGACAGAGTATGCGCACGAATATAAAGAACAGTAGATAGTTACAAAGATAAGATCCAATTGTTAGGTGTGAGAGGTGAACGACTACGGATCAAGGGAGCAATGCAAGTGTTTAGGCATCCGACTGGGCGGCTTTTTTTTCCGCGTCAAGTCGTTCACGCTCAGCACGCAGCTCCCCGAGTTTCTGTTATGTGAATTAATTTCATAAGAGTAATACGGAAAAGACGTGTACGTACAGCCTTCAGGGACTGTGCACCGGCGACGATGGAGTCGAGTGTGGACTCGGAGAGATCGGCGACCTGGAGTGATAATTTAATGTGGAGAAAAGGAGACTTTGGTGCTACGCACTGTTTCTCCTGCGCGTTTCTGGAGATGCTTCAACCGTTCCTTGTCCTGCTCCCAGCCATATTGCTGGTGCCATCCGGTCGGAGCTCGGTCCGGACCCCAGGACGACTTCCAGGAAACGACCTCCTGGGCGGGAGTGTCACCGGAAGAGTCTTGTACGCGACGGTGGTGCATCATGCAGGGAAAGTATTGGGCGCGGTGATCGCGCATGATGGACGAGTGATGCCACCAGGTGGCTACACCAGCGCCGATGACGAACCAGAAAATGCGGGACGGACTGCGGTGGAGAAAGATGTGCTGATACGGATGCATGGCAATGATAATGAACAGGGTCCATGGTCGATGGTGGACTTTATAGCAGGGCTCGGGCGATGGACGACGCCAGCGTTCGGCGATGGTTCGGCATGGTGCCGACGATACTTGCAATCTGGTGCCGTCAGAATTAAGTCGGAGATCGAAACTGTGATGCACCTCAATTGAGGTGATCACGGTTACTACCTGTCACGGATGTTGTGACCTGTTGTCACGCTCGCTTGGGGACTTGATCCTCGTTGCTCAGTACTAGTGCTGGTCGTCCTTCTCCTACTCGTCGCGCGCTCAGTGTCTCGCATGAAACTCGTGTTGGGCTTGTAGTGCTTTGCATCCGTTCTCCAGTCGAACCAGTTCCACCATGGCCTTTGATTCAGAGGCAGCTCGTCTCCGCAACGACCACCTCAGCCTCACAAACCCTCTTGGTCCGATTTCTGCGCCCCCAACAAGCCCTTCTCGTCTCCCAGATCGTCCGCATTTCCCGACGAGAGCCTCTACTCTGACCTCCATACACGACCTCTCCAGAATCAACCCTTCCGCCAAGCAGGGTGCAGTCGCCCATGCTCGTAGCGAGGACCTCAACCACAGTCCCTCCACAAGGCATGATCTTAACCTTCCGTCCGCTCTTCTCCACGCGCCGTTCCCTGCGTTCCTATCCGGAAGTCGTCCTGCCACACCGAACAGCCCCTCCCATCATTCCAACCGAACTCCCACTTCTGACTGTCCCCCCGATAGGACTCGTCGCAACAGTGCCACCTCCGACGCTTCCGCCCATTCAAACTCTTCCGGATCCAGCTCGCCCAACAAGAGTGGTCCCCTCACCTCAACGTCCTCAGCTACCTCCAACTTGTCTTCTTCGTGAGTCCGCTTACATCATTTCATCAGTCACATCAAACACTAACACTGTCCCCCTAGACCATGCTCAGCGTGTGGGCTTGCCATGCAGGGTGCATTTGTTCGTGCCCTCGGCACCGTTTTCCACCTCAACTGTTTCAAGTGTCTTGTGCGTGTCCTCTTTTTATATACTACCTCTTAATCTCACATCGTGGCAAAGGATTGCGGTGATGTCGTTGCAGCAAAGTTCTTCCCCATAGATGGCCCAGATGGAAAGCAGCAACCTCTTTGCGAAAGGGACTATTTCCGCCGTCTCAACCTCATTTGTGCAAAATGTGGCCTTGCTCTGCGTGGAAGCTACATCACTGCGTGCAGTTAGTCGCCTTCTCTTACTGGGTTCTTCACTCTTCCGCTCACACGAGTCCTAGGTAAAAAGTACCACGTGGAACACTTCACTTGCTCCTTATGTCCGACTCTCTTCGGGCCTCAGGATTCTTACTACGAACACGATGGTGATGTGTACTGTCATTTTCATTACTCGACGCGTTTTGCCACAAAATGCGCGGGTTGCAGTAGTGCGATCTTGAAGCAGTTCGTCGAGATCAATCGTAACATGAGAGACGAGTGCTGGCATCCAGAATGCTACATGATCAACAAGGTGCGTGGTGCGGAGTTTCACTCACCTGGTCCCTGATTGAAATTGTCTAGTTCTGGAACGTTAAAGTGGTCTCGCGGAGGTCAAGCGGTTCTATAAGTGATGGATCGGAGCTGGAGCCTTCGTATATCGAGGAGGAGACACGCGAAACACCGGTCTCTCTCAAAGCAAAACAGGTTAGAATGGAGCAGTTGGTATATCGAATTTGGACGTAGGTGTTCTTGACGCCCGTATCCTCAAAAGTATTTCATGTCGCTTTCACAGCGTCCTTTCGGCTTTTGAGGAATCCAGTGCTGCGTGCATATCGGATATGCTGCGGCAGGTTAGTAATGGGCAATATCTTGATGCCATCAGGATGGCAGAGAAATTTATTCTGCATGTGGAGGTGCTTTTTGGTACTATTGACGATCTCGAGTACCATTGCGTAAGGCTTAACCTCAAGGGTTTGTCCTAACCTCATGTCAGTGGTCATGATCCTTACACCACTTCTCAGGGATGTCTCATGTCCGGGAAGCCCGCATGCTTTGTCGAAAGACCGTTGATCTCTTCACATTGCTGTCACGTACGCAAGAAACAGGATCGCGTCGGATAGGCATGACGCAAGAACTATTGGCCCTCGTGACAGGGATAGCTCATTACCTCAAAATCCTCATTCGCATCGCATTAACGGGTGCGCTGAAACTGGAGAGGGAGCAGAGCGTCAGGGAAGCGATGCCGTCGTTCTTGGATAAGCTGCATCTCCTTGCAGTCCAGGGTGGGGATCCAACTGCACGTCGGATCATCAAAAGCGGCAGTGGCGAGGTCGTGGGGCAAACCAGCGGTACCAATCTAGGCACGCAAGGAGTCGCGTACGGATTTAGGAGTCTTGCTCCTGAACTAGCCGGGGAGTCTCCATTCTCGGCTACCTCACCTTCAAGACTCTCCGTAAACAACCCGCCCTCAGATCGATGCGTTAAGTGCACCCAGGCGGTCGAGGAGGATTGTGTTCGACTGGGAACATATCAGCGGTGGCACTCCCATTGCTTGCAGTGTAACAACTGCGGCAAAGCTGCTGCAGTTCCACTTCCCAAGGACCCTGCGCCACCGAAGGCAGCGGAGGACAGGGACAAGGAAAAGGATAAGGCTGACAAGGATCCATCGAAGTCACTGGGTGTTCGCAGACCTCCTGCCAACGTCAGCATATTTGTATATGATGTCGATTCCATTGAGGAGATACCATCGTTTGGCGACGTACCCTCTCTGATTTTTTGTGCCGACCACGCCCATGCTAATTGCCGCGGTGGGTTCCAAGCAGTATCTCGTCTGGAACAGTACGCGTTCTTGCTTAACATTGCTCTTCGCCGTCTGTACCTTGTTCTCAAACAACAAGGTGTCGTTTCACTCTCTCCAGGTATGTTTAGCTGGCGTGTCCTCTCACAGAGCATCCTCGCTCAAATACCACGAATTAGCTAGCTCTAGTATTCCCAATCCCAGAGGTGGAGATCAAGATCCGTATCGCAATTCTGGTGACATTATGCGGATGAAATCGGTTCATCTGGACCGCAAACTATCTGCCACGGCACGATTGCCCAGGAGATCAACTATCGTAGAAAGTCCTGCTGGCAGGACAGTCCATCCTTCGGAATCTGTCAACCGTTCGCAGCAGGAAATCAAATCACCACAGCCTCAGCGAGGACCTCCTCCCGGTAATCTTATACCAGGCCGGCAGCCTTCCCAGCCTGGATCGAGCCCATCACTTCCTCCGTCCCGCACGCAACTACGATCCCCAGGTACTCTAGACACCAGTGTTCAGGGACAGTTCGGAAGGCCCCCCTTAATTCGCAATAACACGGAGGTGAAGATTGTGGATGACTCTGCTCCCAACTCTCCTGCAGGCGGGCCTGAGGATGCACCACTTCATGTCCCAGATGATGGTATCACTTTGGCTGATATTCCTCAGCTAATGGAGGTGGCTCAAGCTCGTGAGCAGCAACGCTCATTACCGCGCCAAAGCACGATACCCCATATCGCTGAACTTAGTGCTCTTGAGCTTGCGATCGTCAAACATTGTGCTCTTCTCGCTTTGCAGCGGTCTCCTCTTAAAGACCAAATCGACCTGGATGAGCTCTTGGAACTCGTAGAAACGAAAAAGGCTGGGTTTTGGAACAAGCTGTTTAAAGCAGGCGACAAGAAGAACGTCAAGAAAAAGGGTGAGTTGTGCCTACGTGGTGCTGGATGGTTGCTGACATCCCAAATCAGGTGTTTTTGGTGTTCCATTAGAGCTGTTAGTTGAGCGGGAAGGCTCAGATTCCTTGCACGGTGCTACTCGTGCGACCTTGAGAGTGCCTAGTTTCATTGACGATGTTGTTTCTGCCATGCGACAGATGGGTGTGTATCTTTCTGATGTCAGGAGTGGATCATTGATTGATCTTCTCCCTATAGACATGTCTGTGGAGGGCATTTTTCGCCGCAATGGAAATATTCGACGTCTTAAGGATCTCACAGAGGCTATCGATCATGATCCATCATCCGTTGATCTCACGCAAGACAATCCAGTACAGTTGGCCGCACTTCTCAAGAAGTTCTTACGTGAACTACCCGAACCTTTGATGACGTTCAAGTTACATCGCCTGCTAATTGCGTCGCAAGGTATGTTCCGTTACATGACCACAGCAACTTAACTAATCAAACACTTGTTATAGCACCTCCCATAGATTCGGAACGGCGGCGCTGCCTCCACATGGTTTCGCTTCTACTTCCCAAGAGCCACCGTGATACGATGGAAGTGCTCTTTGTATTCCTGAAATGGGTCGCCTCTTTCGCCCATATGGATGAGTCAACCGGAAGCAAGATGGACCTACCAAATCTTGCGACCGTTATCTGTCCAAGCATTCTCTACTCACGGGGCCGGGACGCAGTCCGCGATGAGAGCTTTGGGGCAATTAAGGTGGTAACTTCGTTGTTGGAAAATCAGGATGAATTCTACACTGTCCCAGAGGAGTTTCTCTCCATACTCCACGACCAAGAGTACTTCTCGAACAGTTTGGAGCTCCCTAGCAAGGAATTCCTGAAGAAATGCGATACGTACATGCGGTTAAAGGCAGGCGGAAGAGTCCCCACATCGGCAGCACTCCCTGGTTCTCCGAATCCTGTCAACCCGTCGAGACCAAACCCTCTTCCAGAACGACCCATACTGAATTCGACTCCGAGTGAACCTCAGCTGCGAAATGGTCGCCAGCAGTCACCTCACCCACACCCTGGCTTTGCGCATGTACCAATGTCTTTCCCGTCGCCCGTCCAGCCGACTTCGTTCTCACAAGGAGCTGTGATGATTCAATCACAGCAACCTCGGCACCCGCAATCACAGGACATGGACTGGGTTACCCCACAGCGACCAACGGCAAATTCCTCGACATCTTTACCTGGTCCACGACCTCCTTCATATGCGCCTCCACGAGCTAGCGGAGAACTTACACAAGCGCTCCCACCGAACGGCTACCAGGCAACGATGGTTCGTCAACGCACATGACATCCAAGTGCCATATACATGCCTCACCCCATTCATTACTCCATTATTTGCTTTTCATCCAGCTGACTCGTCACCCTCGTTTGTTTTACCCAACCCTTCTGCATCCTCTTTTGATCTCGCATTATCTGTAGTTTACCGTACGGTTTCACTTATCAGTATGACACGGACGACTATCTTCGCAGTATACTCATTATACCCGTGCATTCAGATGTACTCATTTTGAATGAATTAAAACCAGCCTGGATGAAGGAGTATCCGGGAATGAATGTGCTTATTGTAACCCTTATGCACGACGCATACAATTTTGAGAGCAAATGCAGTACATAAATGACATGGGTAAAAAACCAGGCCCCTACTTGAGAGGAATGAATCGAGATGAGTGTGTAGCACCGATCTAAGAGTGATCTCGGTGAGGATACATGAAGCCATCATAGAAAAACATACACCAGGACGGCCGTGCTTTACCGGCCGATATGAGCAGGAGAATTCGGCAAGGTAGTGACCCGTCATTTCAGGCTTGATTTCTACAGAGTTGAAAACCTGTGATAATGTGTTACAACAGAACACACAGCGATCCAATGGAACGAAAAATACCTTGCCGTTGTAGATACCGACTACACTACCAATCATTTCGGGGACAATGATCATGTCTCGAAGGTGGGTCTTGACGACTGCGGGTTTCTCGTTCGGGGGGGCTTCTTTCTTAGCCTTGCGTAGCTTTTTGATAAGGCCCATTGGGCGGCGCTTGAGGCCACGGTTGAACTTGCGACGAGCGCGGGCGTGAACGAGCTACGGCAAGTGATAGAGCTTGTTGAGAGGGTGAGATAACATCTAAGATATGCCACCTACTTCGATGAACTAGTAGAACGCGTGTCAGGAGGACTAATGGTTTGCAAATCAGATTACACGCACCTCCTCGTTGCTCATGTCGAGGAGCTTGTCAAGCTCAACACCACGGTAGGAGAACGTACGAAAGGTTCTCTTCTTCTTGAGCTCAGCGGCGAGGGCGGGGTCTGTGACGGCTGAATCTGCCTGCGGCGATCGTGAACGACAGTGCGACATTGGGACGGAAATTGGCTTACCATGGTGTGTCGTAGGCTGTCTTGCGGCTGTCGAGGATAACGATGAGCTCGTGTGCTTGGCGGAGCATGAATTTGGAAGTTGTGGCTGAACCTTGATTGCGTGGAACTGTACAGTACCCCCGAAATGTGCGGCAAGCCTCTAGCACAGAGGAAAGACCATACACCATCACCGTCGGTTAGAATCCACAGGTCTTCCCTCGAGGATTAAAGGTGCGCTCCATGGCCAGATAATGGTGGTATGCAGGGCTCACGTCACATATCAGCGATTTGTGGCTGCCCGTAGTCTTGTCTATACGTTCAAAACCAATCACCAACCAAAGTGTGTATTCTTTGGTTTGTAGGGGGAATCTAATTTACACGCGTCTGTAGATGCGTCACATCGCAGCATACCTCCTCCTCCTGATCGGCGGTAACGCCTCTCCTTGTGCTGATGATGTCAGGAAGGTTCTTAGTGCAGTTGGCATTGAAGCCGATGACGACCGTCTTGAGAAGCTCATCTCTGAGCTCGAGGGGAAGGATGTCAACACTGTACGTCGATTGGAGTTGTAGGCATCATGACCTGTGACTGAACTGGGAACGTAGTTGATCACTGAAGGGTCAGCTAAGCTCTCGTCGGTGCGTGGATGCGTCGTATGCTCTGGGATCGTCGTGACATGGGATACCAGGTTCCTTCTGGTGGCGGTGCTGCTGCTGCTGCCCCGGCAGCCGCGAGCGGGGGTGGTGGTGGTGCCCCTGCCGCCGCCGCGGAGGAGAAGGAGGAGAAAAAGGAGGAGAAGGTGGGTGACTATTTGTCGTGTAGCGTCAAGCTCCTAACGGGTACATATAGGAGGAGTCGGACGATGATATGGGCTTTGGTCTGTTTGACTAAGTACAGTGTTTTGAGAATAAGGCATCTGTCTTGTAACGATTTGGCGTGCGCCGGCGGTGAATGGCCACATAGCCTTTTGCCGTCGGCAAATGATTACGTGGGAGTGGCGAAAACTGCCGAGTAGATGCGCCGCAAAACATACCGATGAAATGACTGCCAAACGAAACACGTTCGGCTGTGCTGCGGCGCTATGAAACAAGCCGCAATTAAGTCCGTTTGGGGTCCGACGATTAATATATATATATATGTGTCTTTTCGCTCACAATTGATCCTGACATCGGCATCAGAAGGAAAGCCGCCGGCCCGACGACAGGGGACGGCCGGGCGGGTGTGATCTGCGCAGAGACAAATCCGACCAAAGAGGAAATTAGCGGGGCAGCCCACTGCAGGCTGTGAGTACGCGCCGACTCCGTTGGTAGCGCGCTCGTCGCCAGAGACAGCGTCCACGCTCGTCGGACAATCGAGGTCGACAAACGTCCCCGTCACGGCCGAGTTCCGTCTTTCCTGATTTCCCTGTTGTTTTCGTTTTATCTTGCTTCGCTAACGTGAAGCTGCTCGGCACTAGGTTTAGACCGTCGGCCCTTTCCATCATCCCTCCTTTTAATATCTGGCACTCCTTCCACTTTCTTCCTCCCTCTTTCACACCCGAACAGAACCGAGCTTCGCCTTCCCCCATGGACCCCTTTACTCGTCCCCGAGATGTCCCTCCACAGCCCTCGTCCGTCACCTTTACCCCTCCAGACCCTCCTGCCAACCAGTTTCCCCCCGATGTCTCCCGCTATCCCTCTGATCCCCAGCCCGACTTCGACAAGTCTGATCAAAATATCCCATTCATGAAAGGTCCAAAACGCAAACGGCTCGCAAAGGTATGCCTCCATCTCCGCCTGCCTCTGAGCACCCCCGCTCATTTGCCAAAAGGCGTGTGATGCTTGCCACAAGAGTAAACGGCGTTGTGACGGAACAGGTACGTTACTTCATGCCCACTGTACTCGATCGTTCTCATACGTGTCACCTCTTCCTAAGCACCCTGTAGCAACTGGTAAGTGGAGGCGGTATGTTGTCATCACTCCGTAGGCCCCGACAATTCATCCCAGTTATTTCGCTTCCAAGAAGTGCACGTACACGGACGCCTCGGGAAAACCTGTCCCCGCTCCCAGACCATTTAGTTCGGACAGGCCAGAGAATTCTGCAGACATCCGGAGTGGGCCCTATCCATCATGTCCAGACGCTGTTGTAGCCCGCTCGCCATCCTTCAACTCCATCCAAGCCAACGATGTCGCCCTCTCTACAACACCATCGTCAGACGATGATCGAGCGTCTAATCCCCGTACCAAGCGTCTCAGAACCAATCTTGGCCACATGGCCACACCCTCGGGGACTCCCCCACAATCTCTGGCGCCGCCGTTGATTCAACACGACAGAACCATTGAGCGCGATCAAGCTCTCACCCGGGAGCTTGTTCACCGTGCGTTCCCTCCCATGGTCCTGACGCTAACCTGTTGCAGAAACTGATCGCAGTCCTTAGTCTTCTTTGCATACCGACAACCTCAGCGTATGATCATTCACCAGCCTTCCTTCTTGGCGGCTCTAAGCCACGGTACTGTTCCTCAGCACCTCCTTCTCGCGGTGTGTGCGGTCGCAGCCCCATTATCGAAACAGCCTCGGTTGAGGATATCACCTCCTCGATACGCCGGAGAGGTGTTCGCTCAAGAAGCGGTGTCACTCATGTTCGACAAGAACCGTCAGTTGGTTTGCGAGCACAACTTGGCTACCGCACAAGCCCTTGTACTGCTTCAGCTGTATGATAGAATGGGAAAGTCCCTGTGGGTTGGACAACACCACCGTGAGTTCTCTCTGTTCTGACTATTAGGATCTATTGATCGATATCATGAAGAGCTTGCACTGGAGATTGTGACCAAAATTGGAATTTTCGATTCCGATAGCACTGTTCTTACGTCGCACCCATCACCCGAGTTAATTGATGCCTCCATTGAGCGCGAGTGCGCGCGCCGTGTGTTCTGGCTCATTTTTGTCTCAGATTTCTTTGGGTGGATGCTGTATCGACGGACCCGTCTGGCTACAGACTCCCAACTGAACCTTCGTCTTCCTATCGATGAGACAAGTTTCGAGGTATCTCCATTGACCGCAGTCCCAGGTGATGAAGACCTTTTATTTCCTTCAGATTTAATCTCAATATCTCCCAGAGTTCATCACGAAACCGAGTCCACCATATAGTATGTGTTCGGAAAGTGGTCAATTGATACGGGTGTTATTGTTACACGAAGAGGCAGAGAGGTTCGTGGACGATTTGAGCGGCAAGTCGCTTCCCTGCAGCGCTGAATTGCACTAAACACGTCGTGTAGATTGCGAAAACGGGAGATATCCCGTCGATCAATTACAAGAACTAGAGACGAGAGTTGGTGTATGTCGTTGAATCCGGTACTGGCATGTCTGCTGATGGAATCCTAGGCATGGACAAACGCCCTTCCCGAACATATGTGCTTCACTGACGGCAGTCTGTGGGTGCATGTTACCCAGTATGATACCGCATCAAACATGGGAGCTTGGTGCTTTTTCCTCATGCACGTTATTCATTGTTCGTGCATGTTTGCACTGAACTTGGTGAGTTTATTTGGATGATGTCTATTGTGAAGCCCAGGACTACTAAGGATGGCCTGTTGACGCTTTATTTGGCAGGGGAGGCAACGATGTCGCATGGAGATGCCCCTGGACCTTACGTGGGCACGTGAGAGGATACTCAAGATTATCAAGAGTCTCGGGAGAAAAGCAAAATTAAGCATTATCCGTGAGTCGTTACTTCGGTTGCCATTGTGTTGACCTCAGCTCATGCCAAAATTATTAGTGGGAGTTGCGATTTGGGTATTTTGATTTGTTCTACCGGATTGTTGCTGAAGCTTACTCAGGACGTAGCCTCTCTTTAAATACGCCGACGAGCCACCAAGCCAGGCGCTGTTAAACTGGTCTAGTGAATTCGAGGAGATCTGGGGCGTACGCATCCAGGATCTGGGCCAACGTCAGTCGAGTCACAGGCAACCGTTGCGGGCACAGTTCGCTTCGATGCCGCCACCGCCACCCGCCATCCGCGCTCACATGACCGGGACACCGAGTGGATCCATATCCCCTGGGTCCCGAGCGGCATCCGATGTGAGCCCTTCGCTGATGGTACAGCAGCCGAATTACATTCCCCACGGTCGAATGCCGCATGATGGACTGTTCCATTCTCTCTCCTCCCCTCAATCAGAGATCGGGGTTCATATCGACCATGATGTTCGCGATAAAGAAGTCAGAAACATGGTGAACGATGCTGACATCGATCCCGCACTTCAGGCTACTTCCAATGCACGATCACAGGCCACATCGCAGTTGCCTGTTCCAGTACCGCTGTCATCACTGTCATTGCCATCTCTGAAGGCCAGCGGGCTCTTGGAATGGCCGCCTTCTAGCTCTACGGATGCAAACATGACATCATCCAGTATGCAGTCCAGTGGTAATTGGCAACCGCCCACTCAGCATTTCGCGTCGCCCCGCCAGCTGCAGCGAGACTCCGCGCGATCATGCAGTGACCAGCCACCACACGATGGTTCTCGTCCTGCCCCACCGTTGGCCTCGTCTGGCATGCCTGTGGGATTACCGTGGTTAGCTCAAGAGTCGTCGGTGTCAAGACCAAGTTGAGATCAGCATCAGACTGGCGCATGCGTACTGGGTCAGCGGCTTGTATGGTTTTCAGCCTGTTGACTGCGGGTGTCGTTCATTCGTATTTATTCGTTTAGATATAAGTCAATCCAACCGTAAATTCGGCAAGTAAGAGAGTATTATACGCATTGCTGTAAAGCCAAGTGCGGGGCATGTAATATGATCACCAGAAATTACAGATGATTATCGCGTCACTGTGCTTCGGAACCTCCAAGTTTTTTGAGGTTGCGATGGAGTTCGGGTTTGATGAGTACGACACGACCAAGGAGCTTCTTGATGACCGCATCCTTGTTGGCCTCGAAGGCGTCTGTGGTTGCCTGAAGCCTTGACTCTGTTTCCTTGTCCACAGCTGCCTGCGCGCTGGTCGTGTTACCGGCGTGCTGCGAGCGCACTTGAATAGTGTGTGGTGGCGGGAAGGGAAGAAAACATACCGAGGCCTCGAACGCCTTGAATTCCGATTCTTTCGCGTGTCTGTACTCATCGATCTCTTTGGAAGCCTCGGAGCGGGCATCCTTTAGCCTCTGGACGCGATCTAGGTGGAGGATGAGAGTGAGGGGGCGGGGCGCGAAAGAGTGCAAAGAGTACATTGCCGGGCTTGCTGTACGATCTTGGCGGCCTCCTTCTCTGCTTCGAGGAGTGTCTGTATACCTTGCGAGTGCTGGGCTGCCTGCAAGAGGTGTGAGGATGTGATAGAGAATAGAAGGGGACATGTACCATGGTCGTAGTAGAGGACAGTTTGAACTCCGACGGGCAGGGGATGTCGAGACGGGCCTAGTTGCGGTTGTATTTCGACCGTTCAATGGCAGGGGATCCAATTGACCCGTTACGAGCACTTTCAGCAGCGTTGGCAGTGCCAGCCGACTCGAAAGAACAGGCTGATTTACTCGCTACTTTGCGTGAGTCGTTGGAGGCTCATCCGGCGCCGATACCAATCCTCTGTACAACGCTCATCAAAACCGTCTCGGGCGCGGGTGACTCCCTCCTCAAGAGATGGGTGCTTGACCTCCTTCACTTTGCCATCGCCCGCTCCTCCCTCTCCCAGGAAGTTCGCACCCAACGTTAGTTTTGTCCTCTTTCTCTTGCCCCGCACTTGGCACTGTCGTTCAATGTCACCCCCTCCATAGTCGCGTCTCAGTCTCTCGAAGTACTGGTAAACCTCCTCCATGACCCAAACGTGCGTACCGTCAAGGTCGCTGTCCAATGTATGACCTCCGTCTACCCACTCTTATTTCGCTCCATGTAAGCCACCTCGTGCCCCCCTCGCACGACACCTCTCACCCCTGCACAGATGCACAAACCGCACACTTCGCCAGCAGTGGGACATCCTCTGTCAGTCCAAAGCTCGCATCCTTGACTTTGTTGCATCGCCCACCGTGAATAGCGGCGTCAAGCTTTCCGCCGTCAAGTTCATGCAACGGGTCATCCTCCTACAAACACGAGGGGTCTCTGATCCGAGGGTAGCTACCCCTTCCAGTGTCGCTCCGCGGTGAAGCTGACCGGCTTTGACAGCTCCAAAACAAAACCGACCCAAGCGTTGCAAACGTCCCTGCCGACCACCCTTTTATCTCTGGCACAACTCTGGAGGCAGAAGGCATGAAGCTTTTGGAAAACGTCATTACCATTTTGTATACCAGCCAGTAAGCCTCCCGTCGAGCCATGCTTGGCACCAGGGTCTTGACTTCATTGACAGAAACGTTGATATTCTGACAGCCATTCTAAATAGCTGGAGTAACTTGGTCAAACAGCGCCCTACATTGGTCCAATTGGTTGTATCATCTTTAGCGTCATGGTCGCCTGCCCATCTCGCTGGACTGTCGGCTTCTGCTGTAAAGAGCGTCGAGAAGAGCATCCGCATATTGTTGGTACACATCTCCAGGCAAGTCTTTCAGTGCATTCACAGCTCTCGTTTCGCTGATGCGTGCCATTTTCCAGAGGGCCCCATGGCTCTGCATTTGGTGCTCAGATCAATGAAGCGCTCTCGCAACAAGCCGCGCGGATGGAGAGGGCCTCTGCAGAGGAGAAGGCGCGCAAAGCCGCTGTCGCAGCCACAGCGGCCGAGGCCATCAAAAAGCGACCCTTACCTACCGGTCCAGCTGCCGACCAACCCACAGATGCCAAGCGTCTCAAGGTTGAGGTTGACAACGCCGCAGCCAACTCAACAGCATTCCTTACTACGTTCGACTTCACGACCTTGCCCATCGCTCTCGTTACCGATCTCATCGTCGCCAACCTGCAAGCGTTTTCAGAACCCACCCTGCTTAGCTTGGTCCAGGCATATAGACAAGGCAGGGAGGGAGCACCTGGGACGGCTCCACAACCACTGGATGACGTTGTAGATGAAGCTATGTCAGCCTCGGAATTACCTCCTGTCAAGGACGAGCCAGTTGATCCTCTTAAAATGGACATCGACGAAGAGGAAATGGAATACGAGCCGGATCGGCTGAACGAAGCGGTGCGCAGTTTTCTTTTGACGCCTCATTCTTATTTAAATAACCCTACAACAGCTTTCTGGGAGCACAAAGGTTGCAGATGAAGAGGAGACCGTCATAGGACTTCCCGAAGTTGCCCTTAGCCTTGACCTGACAGACTTCAAGCTGCCGTCACCAAAAGACCTCACAGAGGCTGACCGAGTTACTCTCATGCGAGGAGCCCTCGATCGCATATGTGAGGGTGGTGCGGAACTGCAAGATGCATCACATGCATTATCTGCAGGCACTCTTTCTGATGACATGTGGATGCTGTTCATCGTTCGCATGATAACCCGCGTTGCCGAACCCACAACGGACGTACCACAGGATGTGGACAAGTCAAGTGAAGAAGAAGAGCGATTTACTGAATTTTCTTCACGGCAAGATAAGCTACGGCAGGTCTTGTGCGACTATATTATGGTAGACTTCCCATCGAGGTAAGCACTTTCACCGCTCAGGTGGTAGTCTATCTTTGATACGTTCATCCAGATTGTGCCTCGCTACAGCATGGATGAACGAGGAGTGGTACAACGACCGAATAAGAATGGGAAATGGCTCCAATTGGGTATGATTCTGCCACATTGAATCCGTCCAAATCTCATCTCGCAGGACCAGCGACCCAACTACGACTCTTGGCTGAACCAATTAGTGTCTTCATATCAGACCATCCTCGAAAGCAAGGCAGAAGGGAGACCAGACAGCAAAGATAAAGCATTTGCGAAATTCCTTCTAGACTTACCCTCCATACCGGCGGATGTCTTGGATCTTTTGCGTGACCTCTCTGTCGACCCTGAAAGGTATGTCCCACCGATATTATGGTGTGTCTAGGGGCCGCGTTGATCCACGGTGATAGGATGCACGTAGGGTTTACGAGTCTTCGTGAATTTGTGCTCGAGCGCCCCTCACTACGAGCAGAGGCACTACGTGTCTTGTTGGATCTAACGACGCACCCGGGTATGGAAATGATGGCGACGTTTATATCTGACGCAGATATTGACCGATCAGTACAGCATCTGTCACACGTCGCGCTGCGATCAATACCGTAAGACGATGGGTGCCGGGCATCGAACCCATGGATAGTATGATACGTGACTTCGCGCTCCAGATACTCCGCCGTTTGCAACAGCGATCGCCAAAAGCCGCAAAAGCCGCGACTGCAAATGAGGGTGAAGAGGACGAAAATATGGAGGATGGTCAGCTGCCATCTGAAGAACTCATACAAACACCATATCTGTCCGAGGAGATTGAACTGCCAGCTGAGAAATCTGCCGTGCTTCAGCATGTTGAACTACTCTTCGCTCTATCCGTAAAAGTTCCAGAGTTCCTGGACGAGTACGTTCTTTTTTACTACTTCTCGCGGTTCTTCACGACACTGATTTCTGTTCAGGATATTCTCAGCTTACGGACAAATGGACATTTCCGTTCAAGAAGCAGTCGAAGATTTGATCACCGCTCTCATCAAGTCTCTGGGATCAAGCAACGGCAAATTGCTCACGCTTATGCGGACCTGCCCCCCAGGCTCTGAATCGCTCGCACTCAGAGTGTTGACCATCTTCACGGAGCATGGTAGACCGAGCGCGCAACTCGTGGCTTTAGTCAAGGGCCTTATTAGCGAGCGCGATCTCGACGCACGTTTTCTTATTCCGATCATCGCGGAGATGGATAAGGTAAGGTTCACCTGGACCTTTGCTCCCAAAGCTAGCCTCAACTTCGAAATGCTTTAGGCAGATATCATACGTTACCTGCCTCGAATTGTTTCAATACTCAATGGTAAGCAAGAACCAAAGAATTTGGTTCGTTCTGTATTTAGCTCCGTTGTTACCACCCCACCACAAACGTTTGGGAGTGTCACGTCAAATCTACCTCGCGTTCGGCAGAGCGAGTTGTTGACGCCAGCAGAACTTATGGTCTTACTGCATGAGTCCGAGAAGGAAATTGGACTTAAGAGTGCCATCGAAGGTGCGTGTTCTGCTTTAACATCCGCCTTCATGTTTATGCGACGTATAATTCTCTCAGCCATCGGCATCTGCTTCTCAATGACGGATGTTTTCCGTTCGGAAATTCTCGCTGTGGTGATGCAACAGATAGTCGACGAACCTGTTTTGCCTGTGTTATTCCTTCGAACAGTGTGTTATATCCTAAGCGACCGATGCTGTGAACTAACAGCACTTGTGTTAGGTGATCCAAGCAGTGACGACGTACAAATCACTAGTGGCCTTCGTGTCGACCACCTTGCTCTCCCGTCTGATCACCAAGAAAATATGGCAAAATCCCCACTTGTGGGAAGGATTCATCCGCTGTGCCAAGGTGATCGCTCCCGCGAGTTTTGGAGCACTCCTCCAACTACCCAAAGAACAACTTCGTGAGCTTGTAGACAAGCAGCCTAGTTTGAAATCGGGTTTGCGTGAGTACGTGACTAAAAAAGCGGGAAACAAGGCCCGTGTTGCCGGATACCTGGACATCTTTGGGGAGGACGACCACCCGCCGTCGTCGACACCATCGACGCCGGTCGACCCCGTTCTTACTGTAGCATAACTGTGTGGACCTTGGGTTGTAATAATCATTAAGACGAGTATTCTATTTCTGTGGCTTGAAGTCGTGTTACATTACAAGTAGTTTTATATCCTGTGAATCAGAAACAGGTTATAATTTGACCACTCGCACCGTGGTGAGAGAAGGTGAAACGGAGGTCATATTCGTGAACTATAAACGACAGCTTCCCTTTATATATCTCGGTGGCATTCCTACGCTCCTCCGTTCAGAGGGCTCCAAGTTGACCCCGACTTCAAGTTGCACCGTGACGCCATTCTCTCCGTATACTGAGGTACCAGATCGCCCCGTGCATTGCGCACCGCTAACCCGAGGGTACCTTTATGATACGCGGCAACGTGTCAGCCGCGATTCATAAACGAGGCGACACCCCGCTCAGGCTGGAATCTTCATTTATTTCGAAACATGGTGAACCCATCCAGCAGCAGCGATGAGCAGTCCTCGTCGCCCATCGCCTCTGTCGCTTCCGAGACCATAGATCGCGGTCGATCACGGGTGCGGCGACGCTCAAGTCACCACAACGAGCACCATACCATGAAAAAAAGGTACTTCGGTTCGTTCATCGGGTGTCGATTGGGGTTCACTCCAGCGTGTCGTAGAGGATACCACACGTTTATGTCGTCCTTTGGGAAGGCATTCCATGTCGAGAAACGGTGGAAACTGGTGAGAGAGATGGGCTCGGGGGCTTACGGAGTGGTCGTGTGAGTCACCTTGCTACTCGGGGCATGCAGTCCACGCTCTCATCGTTGGCGCAGGTCTGCGGTAGATGAGATATCGCATGAAACTGTAGCAATCAAACTGGTCACTCGCGTGTTCGAAAAGGTTCAACTCGCGAAACGTGCCCTCAGAGAGATCACACTGTTGAGGCACTTTGCAAACCACGAGAATATCACCGGGCTGATCGACGTGGATGCTATATCTCCAGATTTCCAAGAGATGTGGGTCCTCGCTGTAGTCGTCGATGTTGTCGTTTGACGCTCAACTCTTTTTCGTACAGATATATCTTCATGGAGGTGAGCCCTGCTGTCACTGTGGTGCAGTTGGCAGCAAAGTTAACCTCCAATCTAATAGCCCATGGAAGGTTTGTCGTGTCTGGAAATCGATGCCGAGGGTCTGTGACTGAGTGTTCTCAGCTGACCTACACCAAATCATCAAGTCTGGACAGACACTTACTAACGAACACGTGCAGTATTTTCTTTACCAGATCCTTCGAGGTAAATCTCTCAGACCAAGCGCGTTTGCGTCCTACGTGTCGAACCCTTGCTTGTACAGGGATGAAATACATCCATTCAGCCTCAGTGATACACCGAGATCTGAAACCCGGGAACTTGCTGGTCAACTCGGATTGCGAATTGAAGATATGTGACTTTGGCTTAAGCCGAGGGTTTGACGCCACACCCGACGAACATACTAGTGGATATCTTACGGAATATGTTGCGACGCGATGGTACAGGGCACCAGAAATCATGCTTGCTTTTAGGTAATGTCATGAACGTTGATGTTCTCGATTTGCGTCTGATGCAGGGCATCTAGGGGATATACCACGGCTAGTTAGTGGTCAAGTTGTCATTCATTGGAAGACATGGAAGTGCTGAGATAACGAGGCAACAGTTGATGTCTGGTCAATAGGATGCATTTTCGCTGAACTGCTCCTCGGGAGACCGTTGTTTAAGGGGAAAGAGTGAGTTCATTTGTTCAGACCGGCACGACGTTCTGAGGTTTATGCTCTCAGCTATGGTTAGTTTCTACGTAGATCATTCCTAGCCTTTCAGTCTGAAAATATGATTGCCTCCAGTGGATCAACTCAACAAAATTCTCGATGTCTTAGGCACCCCAGACGAAAGCGTCGTTAATCGAATAGGCAGCGAAAGGGTATTCAATTCGTGAAAGACCGAGCAACAGTTTTCTGATAGATGTCAGGCGCAGGCTTACGTTCGGTCCCTGCCTATCAAACAGACCATTCCTTTGAGGAAGCTGTTACCAACCACAGACATCCAAGGCAAGTACCGACACCGTATCCCTTTCCCAGCCTAACTATTCGCCAAAGCCCTTGATCTGCTGGAAAAGATGATTACATTTGACCCCTGGTCCCGTATTGCCGTTCGTGATGCCCTTTCACATCCGTGGCTTGCAGCATACCACGATGACTCTGACGAGCCAGATTGTCCAGCAAAGTTTGAGAGGTGGAGGGACATCGAGAAGCTTCGGACGCTCGATGAATTCAGAGATGCATTGTGGAAGGAAATTGAGGACTATAGAATGGAGGTGCGAGGACTGAAACCCACAACTACCCCATTTCCCAGCATGGCGGAAAAGGATCAAGTCCAATCTTCGCCGAGCATATCACCGGCACAATCAACGAGATCGCTTACAATGGAAAGAGACAACAGGTTCCTGGACGCATCGTTACCTCGGGTGAGCAGCCCCGTGCAAGATCGAGATCAAGTAGATACCCTCGCTCCTCCGACCATTACAGCGTCGGAGATCTTTCACGCGGCAGAGCCTACCGACCCGGTTGTCACTTACGCTCGGCGTTCCAGTATTGTACCGTCTACTCGGCACTCCACCTCTCCGATGGCTTCCACGATACAACATCCTCTACCCACGGGTGTGGATGGTCTTCCCACTACTAATGGAATAGAATTCCCAAGCGAGAAGTACGTCGTTCCTGCAAGGTCAAGGGCCCCGTCGACCACTGGAGGTGATATCACTGTACGGAAAGTGCTACGGACCCTCTCTACTGTCTCCATACACGAGAGCGTGGAAGGGCTGCCTGGGGGTTTGGCGGGCGTTGCTACCATTGGGAGGTATATCACAGACCAAGAGTCGGAGGCGGATGCACCGACGAGCGCAATGCCAGTCGAGTTTGCGGGCAAGAGAGGTCAAGATATTGGTAGGAGTGATGGACAGTGAGGATTGATCTTGAACTTGCCGGACACATTCATGATTATCATCAGACTAGAATGTCACGCATAGCCACACAACAGATGTATGTTTGGTACAAGTAAAGGGTTACAGATACAGAAGGGGACACGGTGTCTATGTTTCATTTGTCACCAAGTATGTGTTTGATTCCTATGGGAGAGATGAGCAAAGGCGCCATCAACGCACCTACTACGACGAAGGACTCACTATTGATGATATTCAAATATGCTATCGATGCAGGGCTGTCTGGGTATTCATCCAAAAAACTGACGCCATAATCTGCGCTTTTGCCGATGCGAGGATCCAGTGGTACTATGCCCAGCAACTCCACCCCAGTCTCTTTAGCCAGCCTCTCGGCGCCTCCGGTACTTGGCTTGAATATTTGACTTGCCGTCTTACAATTTGGGCAGACGAAACCCGACATGTTCTCGACCAACCCAAGGACGGGAAGACCAACCTTGCGGCAAAAGTCGATCTCTTTACGCACGTCTTGCAAGGCCACTTCCTGTGGTGTTGTGATGAGCACGACCCCATCGATTCCACTCTCTTTAAGGTATTGAACGATGCTCAGATGCTCGTCCGACGTCCCTGGTGGAGTGTCGATGACGAGATAATCCAGGTCACCCCAATCGACGTCTTTGAGAAACTGGGCGATAAGACCATTTTTCTTTGGCCCCCTCCACATAACGGCGTCACGGGAAGACGGCAACATGAATCCGACAGACATGACCCCGAGGTTATCTTGCACATACACGGGGGACCACCCGGAGGACGAGGAATGGACTTGTTCTGATGCGATACCAAGGATGGTGGGTATGGAGGGCCCACAGATGTCGACGTCCATGATTCCGGTTTGTACGTGGTCGTCTGCCGCAAATGCCCACCCGAGCTGTGCGGTGAAAGTAGACTTGCCGACGCCGCCCTTTCCAGAGAGAACGAGGATCTTGTGCTTCACGGAACGTATACGCTCGTGGATGAAAGGCAGGGCAGGATCGGGCCCCTTTGGTGTGTTGGAGGCACAGGTCTGTTGATTCGGGCAGCCTTGGCATGCATCTGCCTTGCCCGCGAACTCGGTCTCTGGGCCCTGCATAGGCGTTAGGGAGAAGCTCGTAGAAGACGATTGGCAGGATTACCGGGCAATGTTCTGGGGCATTGGGAGGGATGGCAAGTGGATCTGGAACTGGGCGGTCGAGCATGATCAGAGTATGACTCAGAGATTCTTAGCGACCCCCGCGCTTACTACTCCCGGCGGCCTTCCGATGCTCCGGCGACCGGCCGTTTTGCTCCACTCGTCAGGTCAAAACTTTACTTGAAACAACGGACCTCCGGCTGAAACAGCCAAGCCACGCGTGTCATGCTCACGCCTCGTACATTTTTGTCATCCTTGTGTTTCTGGGTGAGTCTCCGGTTAAGGAAATCTTTGATCCCACAACTCTGTAGTAAGGCTTCTGCATGGATCGTGACAGAATCTATCCGCAGCCTTCCGATCTCATGGGCATTGTTCCCTGCACTCGGACTTGATCGTACCAAACTGCTCAGGAGGAAGACTCGTCACTGGCACAAGCTCGCTTGACGCTCTGCTGCGTGGTACGTATGGTATATGCATATGACCAGTGTGCGTTTCACAATCCACAGCAAACACATGTCACAAAACATCGACAACCTTAACCTACAGTTACCACAGTGCGCAATGCGACGATAGACCGGAAAAGACCGTGCTTGCGAGCGGCAACAGTTGTTATAGTAAGGCATGGAATCAGTATTTGTGCTATGTCATCTATCCGTCGCTTGCCGGCATCTCCTCGGAATCTATCATCGGCTTTGACCCTGTGAGGTAGGCTCAAACAAACGGCCATACGCTTACACCCTGTGATATGCACTAGTGCCTGGACACATGACTTTAGGCCTCTATCCTCCGCAATTCAGTCATTGGGGATACATTCGGTGGATCATTTATTCGACTGGAAGCCACGTCGTCGTGTTGTAGAATGATCCCCTTTGTTCCCAGACGTGCTACGTAGGACTCGGTACGTCTTGGTGATCCTGACAAGAATGGGTACCTCTTACCTACGACACTTCATTCTGATGTGCGACGACGCGGAGACAACATTATGGAGCCATTCAACCAGAGACCACGCTTATTGAGTCCAACCTGATTCCCCCGCGAGAAATTCAACCGGGATCTCGGGAAAAGAAGTTCCGGGGTCAAGCAGGGTCAACCGTACTTGTCACGCCGCACCACCTGAGACCCATCAAGCCGAAACAGTGTCCTTTTTTTGATCATCCAGACCTACGTCAGAAGTGAGTGCTTTGTAATAACACGTTGACTGACGTACCATGATAGAGCAGCGGAGTCGCAGAACCGCCTCACTACGGCGACACGGCCCACCATAATCGAGGGGTGGGACGTAAAATGACATGCCGGCAACCCGCCTCAAAATACCATCTCAGGCGCTAAATATCTCTCGCTACCTTAACGAGACAAACCTAATGAGCCAAGGCCCAACACGCATCACAACTTCGAAGCACTTCCGTGCGAAGGCTCGCTAGGATCAAAAGATTGGCGTGTGTGTGGTTTGTCAAACTTTGCCGTTCAAAAACCGCCTCTTTGTATTACTTACACTCCATCGGCAGCTTCGTTTTGCGCCCTAGCCAAGTTTACGGCTGTTCTTTTGAACCTTTGACTGTTCAATCTCCCGGCCCTCAGCAAATTTCCCTTGATGTCTTGCAAACAAGCCCCGTTCTCAATAGACTTCATCATCATTGGCGCAGGTCCGTAATCTAATCCTGGGAGCTCAGCCCTGGTTTAATACTCGGGTTCGCAAGGTGTTACCGGCCTCGCGACAGCTCTCAGGTTGCGCCAATCTGGCCACAGAGTCACGGTGATTGAAAGAGGAGTTGGTCCTAGTGAGGTTTGTTCGTTCCATTGTCTATCGATTGTGTTCTCCCGTCTTACGATCGTACCTTTTGTACCTCAGAGAAGAGGTGGTGCACATCTTCCACCGAATGCTACCAAGCTTCTCATCGAATGGGGTTTTGCAAAACAACTAAAAAGATATGCACTGCCTATACGAGCAAGCAAGTTCATCTCAGGTGAGTGCCTATTCACTCCGCATTCGCTCCACTAGGGCATCGAAGACATTTTGTTCACAGCGGATGACGGTCACGAGATCGGTTGCCTGGAATGGCGGGAAGACGTGCTGCAAGAATCTGGCGCTGATTATCTCGTGATCCAGGTTAGTCAGGGAGCCGAACAGCCATAACTTGCATGCTGAACCAGTGCGCAGTACCGGGATCTGTGTCAAATACTATTCGATGCAGGGAGGAACGCAGGAGTGCACTACGAGTTTCAGCTCGCTGCGTCCTCCGTTCAGTCTGATCCAAGGCGACCTCACGTCATTTTGTCCGATGGTCGCACGATGGCCGCCCACGTAATCATCGGTGCAGACGGTCCACGGAGTATCGCGAGGGAATCGATCAACGGTCCGATAGAAGAGACATTGGAAGGACACAGTGTTTACGTGTAAGTCCACGCATTTTCCCAGAATATAAGCAACGTTAACTATAGTACAGAGCCTCCTTTCCCCGAGATCAATTAAAAGATGATCCGGAATTGCATCAACTCACTACCTATAGACCAGATAGTCCTGATGTATGCAAAGTTTCTTGATTCGCGCCCTTCTGATTCCTAACTTTGGACAGTATAAGATATGGACAGGCGATAATCGCCATATAATTGCACTCACGACAGTATGCTCATTCATGAACAAGTCCCTCGCTCCCATTTGTTAACCAGCTGTATGCACCAGGATCAGGGAAAGATGTGTTCCATCCTTGCATTCTTACCAGAGGTGGATGCGGAAGGTCATCTAGATGACGACATTGCCTTTGATGGCGCACCAGTCGCGAGGAACAGGCTGAACATTCAATGTGAGCCTAGGTAAGCACACCAATCCCAACATATCCTGGACGTCACAAATAGCTGCTCGCTAGGCTACGACGATTATTGAATCGTGCTCCCACATATACTCGCAAACGAATGTACCATCGCAAATTTGCGGAGGATTGGGTAGACGAGCACGGAAGAGTGATCATCATGGGCGAGGCAGCGTTTCCAATATGGGTAACACGTTCGGTAGTCCATCAGAGGGTATGCTGACCTGTTTTTAAGCCGTTCTGCATACAAAGCTGTAGCATGCCAATCGAAGACGCTGGAGTACTGACCACGTTGTTCACTTACCTTAAGTCCGAGGAGCATATCACGTATCTCGCTTATGCTTTCCAGGAAGTTCGCGAACCTCGGGCTCGATCCATATTCTCCAAGGAGACAAAAGCATTCGGCACCGTCTGGGTTCCTCATGGCCCCGCCAGGGATGCACGTGACGAAGCCTTGAAGAGGATGTCGTTGGAAGGTCACAAGGGGTGGGACGAAAATAGACTACGCTGGCAATGGGACGAAATCTGTGAGGTCTTTGCTTATCACGGGAGGGAGGCAGCTGAAGATTGGTGGGTGATGTGGGGAGCACTGAGGGAAAGGAGCGAACAGATGCTGAATGGGTTCCATTAGACGGACGAGATACCCTACACGATGGACAACACTTGTATGAGATACCTGCCACTATCCCGCTTTCATAGGCTGTACCAACTTACCCATCCGCGGGCATCTCCACACGGTTAAATAGCTGGTGCTATAGTTTATGATTCACAGGGCTTGTGATGTAGACCAGCGCAAGAGCCGGACAGTGGACACCTTCGTCTATACTGATATCTTTCTACTAGGCGAGATGGTAATACGGATGTATATTGTGGGAAGGAGCGCATGCGGACTAATAGGTGCTATATTGCATTTAGGCTCGGGACGCTGTGAAACTCTATAAAGAACGTCCATCATTCACGTATGGCAACTTCTACACCATGCGTCAGCTATGGATCATCGATGAAGACGGTGAACTCACTGAAAAACTCGTACGAAAGCCAACATAGAGCGTTGCTAGGCATGTGCGTCAATACGCGCGGTGAGATCCCTCGTCCAAATCCTTTGATGCCATCTCGTTTCCAAATGACTCTAAAGGCGTCCATCATGCCACCAACTCTCCGGATTTCAGGGTCTTGTGATGTGCCACGCGTCTGCAGGAGCGTCTTGGCCACATCGAGCGGCGTTGTCACGCCAGCGGCAACACCACCCGCCATACCGCCTGCGATCATATGCGATACGGGAGAGTACTCCCCCTTGGGATTCAACACCTTTTTTATTTGTTCGTAGACTGTGAATTGCACAGCCGTGAAAGGGACCGTCATCATCAACGTTGTGGGATACGACACGTAGAAAGCACCGAGGCCTTCCGTGTGATAGACCACCCGCATGGCGGTGAAGACGGAACGGAACTCAGACTGATGTACCTGCATTCGTTGTTTGATGACTGTAAGTAAGAGGGTGTTGGATGGACAGGAATTACAAAAAGTGAGAAGACAGCGCTCACCGTCGAATGGATTCATCAATGCATCACTTGCAATCGTGGCGGATGCGCCAGCCAGAGCTATCATGAAAACGTGAGTGATCGTCGATGCACGCGGGGTTCCAAAGGAGCAGGGATATGAAGGTAGGGAGTCTGGAAGCGGGGACAACAAAGAAATGATAGAGCCGGGACGTACATGTCGCTAGCCACTGATTTCCAGCGTTGTTTCCACCTATGAGTTCCTTTACCGCCTCGTACGTCCCAAAATGCACCGCATGAGCAGGTCCCGCGCCAAGTATTACCGAGGACACGCCTCGCCATAGTACTCGCATACCCTCGGTCGAAGATATTCGAGTGAAAGCATTTCCGATACCAGTGTATACCGCTGCCGGCGAAGCAGCGAAAACTTGCATCCGTGTCTAACGACAACCAAGTGAGTATAACGTAGACTGTTGGCGGTGCGCACTAGCCTTGATGCTGTCTATAGGAAACATGACCGCATGTTCCGTGATGCCTGCCTGGAGATAGGTTCAGCATCCCTGTCTCCTCGAATCCAGTCGTGTGCAACATGCCGCGACTGGCGGTAGACGTGACTCACCATGGCACCAGCCAACATGTTCACCTGGTGGCGAGGCACAGATGAGTGAGGCGCTCGCGCACGAAAAACGAGAGACGCACTGTGAGTCCAGCATTAGAGGGCAGTCCTTCATAGTCGACCTCGTCTGCCATGGGTGTGAGTTCGCGTGCAACTCTGACGGATCCGAATGTCAAAGTGTCGTACGCGCACGAACGCGGATGGGGGTCACGGCGGCGAAGGCAGAAGCGAAGAGCGGCAGTAGCTCAGTAAGGGTGAAAGAACCAAATTTTTTCTCCACAACACTTGGTGTAGTACGTACTATGCACAGCTGGCTCGCGGGAAGGGGAAGAAGTTTAGACTGGTGACAACCCAAGTATGTGAAAAAAAAAGGGCCTCGGTGTCGAAATGGAGCAACGGATCGCACTTCCCCGTATTTCTCGACAAACTCTAGTAGGCAATGGCCAGTTCTCGGAGTTCCCATCTACACATGTCGTCCAAGTGCATTCTCAATAACATCTGACATCTATCTGTGGGCTGCGTAGTGATATATTATTTCCGTAGGAGATACACAACAACACAACAACCTAAAGCCATACTTGTCACTCCTTGCTTCTAAACCGCACCGATCAGTTTGATCTTGTCCTCTGCAGCTAGCCTATCATGTTCCTCGATATCTCTGGGGTATGTACACAATGAAATAACAAACGCAGAGGGTTTTGGAATAGCATACTCACGCGGCTTCCCATGGATAGTCCAGCCTGGAAGAAAATGCGACGAAAGGAAATTTCGAATGAGCGATTAGAATTCCACCGCCAAGCCTATCAACCCGGATCTTACCACACGTCGCCAACCTCCGCGCCAGCAAAATACCTGATGGGAAAATCGTCTCAGTCAGTATGTGAAGCTGAACTTTATATGTCAAGAACTCACGACACATCGGGTGGTAGCTGCCCGAGCTTCGGCTTCAGCTTGTTGTGTACAACAAAGATTGCGAACTCGGTACGATTAGCTTCGTGTTCAGACGCTGGAAGTGCCTGTAACTCCTTCTCGACATCCTTTCGGAGTTCCGAAAGGGCGTACCTGTGAAGAAAGACTTGAGTTGGCCGTAAAAATCACACACCCGATATCCCTTACTGCAGAGTTTTCCGCGTATCATCGATTTCGTCCTGAGATTTTAAACTGTCTCGTCATCAGATAACACGTCCTGAGGATCGATCACTTACCACAATGACAACTCTCCGTCCTAACAAAGTCTTGCCAGGATTAGGTCCACTGTGTATATGGGATATACGATATTTCGTGATCGAACGGGAGAGCACTCACAGCCATTGTGTCCGAATGACCTCGTTGCCTATCTGCTCTGCAGTTGTTCCTGGTAGAGCCTCGTAGAGCGAAAGACCAATAGCTTGAATGGGTATGTTCTTGTTCGTTGACGGGTCTTTTAGAAAAGTGCGCTGCGTTTGAAACCACAGTTTGATACGGATCACATGTGCGAGGAAAGGAAGGTCACGAGTCATGAACACGAGCTTACCAATACTCGAGCAGGAAAGAAACCACTGTGAAACAAGGACTGGTCAAAATGATTCGGATTGCAGGATCAACATAAGACTGACCCTCCTCCTGAGCGACAGTCGATCAGTTCCGGTGTTGTTCATCACTGTCAAAAAGTACAGACCGATTGCGACGAGTAAATCTGGCTTGAACGACGCGATCTTGTCAGCACTGACCCTGATCAAGTTGTGGATGTCGTTGTAGGTGGCATGGAGGTGCTGGAGTTCGCCCATCACAAATGAAGGTGGAAGAGAGGCGGTCTCAAATACGTCGATCAAGTGTTGCGATCACAACCACGTGACCAATACAACCCTGCGCTCAACCATGGCGGACAATGGTGAACCGTCAGTGCCAAAGGCCATAGCAAGTCTAGCCAAGAGACCATCGGATGTGACCAGGCAGGGGACACAGAAACTCAAGTTTGTCCCAACCCTACCAGCGCGCAGGAAGAAAGAGTACGCGAAAACAGCAGTTGATCACTCCCCTGTCTGTTCTCATGCAATAGATCCACAGAGAAGTAAAGCAGGTATGGAGCATCCTGTTTGTCTTCACACACGCATAGATGGTGGCCCTAGGAAGCATCGCGGCCATCTGTACAACCACCAGAAAGGGGAAGCGGCAGAGGACGCGGCCGAGGGAGAGGTCGAGGAGCAGAGGGAAGAGGAGCCGCACCTCGACCACCCCCGGTTGAAATGACCGCAAGTGGCCCTTTTGCGATGGGTCCTACTCTCGCGGGTACCTCTGCTCGTCTTAGTGCTCCAAGGTCGAATTTTACGCCCATTGTTCCACAAGGGCCTACAAAGACGTCAGCTTTAGGAGCCAACTTATCGAATTTGGCAGCTCCAACGTTGAAGAAGGACAAGCAGCGTGTAAATTCGCTTGTTGACACGGCCCAGACGTCTAAGGACGAGAGTGACGAGGAGGTTTACTCGGAACCCGACGAGGGTGTCGAGATCATCGACATGGAAAATGTACGACAGCTGGACTGGATGGCACCCGAGACTCTCCAAAGAGAACGGCGGGACCGGAGAAAAGGAAAAGGAGCGAAAACAGAAACCGAAGAATCTTCGTTGTCATCGATTTCAAAGGACTACGGTAACTCCCTCTCTTCCATCTCTTTCGCCTAATCATATCAATGAATTATAGGGCTTTCCGCTAAGAATGTGGACCCTTCCGACACGCTTGATCTGAGCGAAAGCGAGAAAGAAGAAGAGTTCGAAGATCTTATGGAGGATTTTACGTTTCAAGCGAATATGTCCGAGGTCCGTACTTTCATCGGAGTCATGAACGCTGACAAAATCGTTTCTTCAGGGGGGTATGCGACAAGAGCGATTATACTTTTTCCAGTTTCCTGAGCCTTTCCCGACGTTTGTGTCTACTTCAGTGCCAGACCCAGAATTTTCAAGAGAGATGGGTGTAGATGGTCCAGCTCAAGGCCTCTCTACTCTGAAGCGTAAGGTCTCTTTTGCCGCCAATACCAAGGCCCCAGCATCGGGATCGGGATCCACAATGCTGGCAACCCAGGTTAATCCCGATGCGACGAAAGAAACTCCGAAGGTAGATGGCGTGATCGGCCATGTTGAAGTCTACCGGAGCGGAATGGTGAAAATGCGTCTAGATAACGGAATCGTCCTGAATGTATGGCGTATCTCTTTCCATGGCCTGTACCAACACATCCATTGCAGGTGTCAGGGGGAACACGACCATCATTCCTTCAGCAGGCGGTTCACTTGGACATGGAAAACAAAAAACTTGACGTGCTGGGCGAGATTAACAAGAGATTCATAGTCTCTCCGGATCTCGACACTCTTTTGATCGCTATGGAGGCTACAGATACAGCTGACGGTGACCCCGCATTTGATGACCCCAATCTCATCAAGATGGACACTTCGTAGCTACTGAAATGAGCGTCACTCGGGTTGAAACCAATCCAGAGTTTAAAAAGGGTTTTGTTGGCTCCATCCATGAGTGCTCGTAAGGGCCCGGCCGTGACCCGTCGCAAACTTTAATGGGGTCTGATCATATGGATATGTATTCGTGGACAAATAGAAGTAATAACGTGACGAAATACACGCATGCGCGATTATGGATCGAAACTATAGCAGAATATGGTCAGCACGTTGATCCATGCAAAATGGAGGCGAAGAAAAGTCAGAAGAAGCGGTAGCTTATTAGCCCACCGAAGGTAGCTGAGATGGTTTTTCTGCAGTGCAGGAAGACTCCTGCATAAAGCCAAATGCCTCAAACATCATGTACGATGCAGATGCAGAACGAACGGAACGGAGAAAGAAACTCACCACAATGGAGGGGGTGAAGAAAAAAGGGGAGGAGCGGGAGTGGTTGCTTTTATAGCTGGATGGATTCAACTCCGACGACTGGCTCGGTCATGTCTGCATCGACGACATATTCGGACTCGCCCACACCCCAACCTCAGCCATATCAGTCCTACGCGGATGCTTCTCAGCACCAGTCATCCACTTCCCAGGCGACCACCGCCGTCGCCCCCAGCACTTCTGCCCCGCCCCACCCCCAAACACGTCAGGCAGCGGAAGACGCACGCAAGGACCGCACCTTGGCCGAGTTCCTCCTCATGCTTGACGAATATGAACCCCTAGCACGTCACCCCTCCATCCCCTAGTCATACCCTTCCCGACTCACCCGCGTCCCAGATCCCTAACGAAGTCACAGATTATTATCTCCAGAGAGTCGGGTTCGACTGCGAAGACGTCCGCCTGTGAGTAGAGTCCTTCCAGGCCCCGTTGTACGTGCTCTCATGGCCTCTCTCTTCGTCCAGGAAGCGCCTTCTGTCGCTTGCTGCACAGAAATTCGTCGCCGACATCGCCTCGGATGCGTACCAACATGCGCGTATACGTACGAACGCAGCCGGTGGGCGGGCTCGCGCTGCAGTGTCAGGTCCTGGGGCTACCAAGGTGTGTCCTGACTGACCCTGTTCCCGTCGACGAGGGGGTCCTGACACCGATTTTCCACAGGACAAGACGAGGACGACGTTGACCATGGACGACCTGAGCGCAGCGCTCGCCGAGTATGGCATCAATGCCCGAAAACCCGAGTTCTACCTCTAAACTGTACCGCGTACTCGAGTATATATTGCACGTCTCGCTCCCTCCCGTGTACCATTTGCTCGACCTGATTGTGCCACCCAAGTGCCACAAACCGATCGCTGTTGTCTTTCGTCCTCGCCTGCTCACCAGTTGGAGCCCCAGAGGGCTAAATAACTTCCTAGGATATAAAATCATGAATCGATGAGAACAGAATTTGCACCCTGATGATAAGCGTGGTTTTCCTAACACTCCACGGGATAAACGCGCTGGAGAAAGTGATCACACCGCATTCTAGAACCTGAGAGATACTACACTCCAGGCTGGGCATGTTTTGCAAGGGAAAGGGGGGAAGAATCGGACATCGATGTCAGTCTAACCGCAGAACGCTCTAGTGAGGGATGGCATTCAAAGACCAAGAGGCGTCCTGCTCTGTTGAGAGGTGAAGTACATCGAGTCAACGGATCCCCACATTTCATTCGGTCCGTGTAACGAGGTAGAGTCTTTGAACAACACGCTCTAGGAAGTCTATGATAATCCCAGCGCGCAAATAATATGTCTCGACTATAAATTAGACAGATTGCCGAAATACTAGCGCTGGCAGACGCTGGACCGCGCATATTGCCGAAAAGGTGAGTAGCGTCCGAAGAGCCCCAAAGGTAGTAGCGTCGGACTGCCACAACGATAAAATTAACCGGGGACGTGAGTCGTGGCCCATTCTAGACGTGGGTCTTGTACAGCCCGTGCAATATGTTGTCCACGTCCGACAAGGTCGCCTCTTTGCAAGATACCTCCAGATATGCTTCCCCCTTCTCGTCTTCGACATGATCGGCGACCCGAGAGGCGACGTGCCAGTGTTGAGGATGCAAACCTCTGGAGAACACCTCGATCACCACGGGTTCTCTGAAATGTATCATCAGTCGTCGTCTGACCCGCCATCGACGAGGTGCCCAACCTGTCCAATAGACTCTTTGCTTCAAATAGGTGGTCCGAGTCGAGGGTCGTTTCTTCACTTGTGGCTACATAGTCCCCAGTCTTGAGGATGCGGCCGTCTTTAGGCCGGAGGATCTTCGTCGCAGACGGGAGCGACGCCTCCACGTTGCTGTACATCCCATGAGTCGATGCAAATCGGTCTCACGCGACTACACCTACCGCCGGCCGTCTTCGCTGACAGTCCTCTCGACGTCTTCTAGCAAGCCCAGAGTCAGTTCCGCCCAGACATCGACGTCGTCCGAGTCGACACCGAGCAGCACAACAGCGTACGCGCCGCGCTGAGAAACAGACTGAATACCTGCCATGTGACGACATCATCTGTGCTGACCTTGAGTAGGTACACCCTCCTTCTCCGAGTTTCCAGCGGTTCGTGACTGGGGGCAAGAAACACGTCCTTCCACGTAAACCGCGGTTTTTCGCCGTAGACGGTTGCCAACGTGTCGACTCCGTTCGGTGAGGCCCCTAAGGTAGTGGAAGCGGGTGAAGGAACTCTTGATGGGCGGGGTGTGTCCGCTTCCGAGGCGTCCGTGTCAGACTCCAGCTTTACCGGGTGTTTTTCGTGCCCGTCGAGCGCACAAGGCTTTTCTACATGTAACCCAAACGAATGATCAGACGATATGGCGTCCTCCAGCGCGCTTTGGTCGACCTGCGCCTCAGCGCGCGTGGATGCACGATGAGAGACAGCGTCATCGCCTGCGTTCGTGACCATTTCCTTGGTATTGGAAGCTTTTCCAAACGATGGCCAGGCCCATCTCCTGACGTCCATACTCATACTTACGCTAACACCAAGAAAACCACCTGATGGTGGTGATTCCGTATTCGGTGCTGTCGGTCGGTCGTTGTGATCTGCGCGGCTTGCATCGTCAGGTCGTTCTGATCGAATCGTCGAGGCGGCAAGAGTAGCAGGTCCAGACGTTGGAGTGATGTGAGTCATCAAGTGTCGTGCCAATGCAATGGGGTATCGTGAGCTTCTATATCTGCTAGAAGGAGCGACGTGACTTTGCGTCAACACGAGCACAGCGACTTCCTCGGGTATCTGTGATGAGAAATCATCGATGGCGGGAAGAATTGATTGATACGATGGATGGAGAGGTAGGCCTACAAGGAGGTGAACTGCTGTGCGACCACAAAAGGGACACCACGCACCAAGGTCTACGCAGAGGCCAAAGTCCTTGTCTAGATCCCACGTCCACCCCCAGACAGTAAAAAAGCGCTCGAGCTGCAGCTCCAACGCTTGTTGTCCCAAGGAAGACAATATCGAAGAGAAGGAGCCGTGGGTCAACTGAGAGAGTCCCGCGTGCATCAGAACCCTCGCGACGAACCAGAAACAGGTGGGAACGAACCTTGAACTGCTCGTACCCTCGCAGGAGATGCGCCCGTATGGCAGCGTCGTGTAGCGTGCCGTCGTGGTATTCGAACTGTGGTGCTTGACTCGGTTCCTCTTCTTTGGCCTTGGCCTTGCCTTTATCTCGCGTCTTGGGTTTGACGGTGGGCGCACGCGGCGTCTTGGCTAGTTCGATGGCCTGTCAAACGACGGGGGGGAGAGAGCTCAAGCACACGACGATCAGCGCACACCATGGGGGCTCCGCTCACCACGTGCATCCAAAAGTTGGGCTCTGGGCTCACCATGACCATCCGTCTCGACTGCGAATGCACGTTCTGACATGGATCTGTTGAATGGAAGATCCTGGCGGAACGCGTTTCAGTTCTGCACACACCCCGCAACCGTTTTCGTTGTTTCCCTCACTCTGCAAAGTTTACGAGCGCTTTCGCAAGCCCGACTTGCCTCAGCATCCTGTCGCGCGATACGGCTCGGTCGCGGGAAGTATAGAATAAAATTTGGGCCTGCTCTTCGGCGTCCTCGTCGTCGTCATGTGTCGCTGAGATGTCGGCTCGAAGGGTAGGATTGTAGATGGTCAGGTATAGCAGAGACGGAGGAATTCTGCTCATGTGGAAACAAGTCAAGGCACTCCAAATATTTAATACCAGTGTAAACAGCTGTAGACCCCCTGAAGTAAGCAGGCAAGCCAATACATAAAGTATGTGATTATGCAGGTAGATTATACACTTGTTGAGTTCTAGGGTCTTGGTATCTCATCATTGTCCACAACATCATTCTTCTGTGAGTTTGCATCGGAAAACGGGTTGGAATCGGAGTCAACCGGGGAAGGTGACGAGGAGGAAATGAGTTGCCATTCTCTCTCCGTAAGTTGAATAGAACTGCCTTCAAGTGCACGTAGGTCTGCAGTATCGTCATCATCTGCCTCGACTTCGTTGGACGACGTAGGTGATGTTTTGAAGGAAGACGGGAAACGAAACGTCTGCTCGTCATCCATGAGAAGTGAGTTGAGACCAGCGCCAGAGATGAGTTGGTCATGCTGAGATTCTTCAAAGTTTGACAGTTCATCAAGAGGTGGGGGGGAAGATGACGGTGTTGACCTGTTGTGAGAGCGTGGTGTTCGCCAACCACTGTTTTGTGGTTTCTGGGGCGGCACAAAAGTAGGTGCGACAACTTCGTTGGGGGGTGTGGGAAGCTGGGTATCCACAGATGGTGTAGGGTCAACAATTTCATCGGCCGACAATCGTGCTTTCTCTATCTTGTAGTGACTTTTACCACCAAGTGGCTCGCTGCTTCGTCGCTTGTAGAATAGTAGGTATGCGTTCGTATTCTAGAGGGCCTTATGAATGCGTCATCTACAAAACATAACAGTAGACTCACCACTGCCTGGTATGCCTCGGTTTTTGTGACATAAGAGTCATCGAAATGGTACCATTGATCGTTGACGTGATTGAGTGCATAGGCTCGGTAATGACCACCACCTAGTCCACCGATGTGTTCGTCGACCGCATACAAGTCATAGATGAGGGGTTCCTCGACATCACCGATCCCTAGCCCTTCAATATCGATGCCACTCGCAGCCAACCTCTGTCCGACCTTGCGATCACCAACGAGATTGGTGAGGTCAAGACCTTGGGTGGGAAAGTCGACAAACGTATCAATCTTGTCTCTAAGTGCACGGCTATTACTGAAGCGCTTGAGGTGTACCGCCAGGATGTCCGGCACTTTCCAAAGGTCGAACTTTTTCGTGGCTTGTTGATGTTTTTTGCACCGAGGACAGTACCACAGATCGTCTTCACCCAATTGTTCTTCCTTGGTGAATTCGGTCAAACAATCGTCGATGGACAGCCCCTTGTTTCTCTTTTCCGAAGCCGCCTTCTTCGCCTCGGTATACTCGGGGTGAAAGAACGCGGTCCAGTTAGTATTCGTCCATCGTGCGTGCTCCCAGTGCGATGCTTCGTCACCGAAATAGTACATTTTCAAGTTTTCGTCAAACTCGCAGTAAAGCGCATCCATTTCCTTGAGCAATGGAGCGCCGTTCTCTATCTCCTCGAGGCGTGTCTCCCAGGATTCGTAGCGTTGGCCCGAGGTACCATATGAACTGAACCCGGTCCCAAAGTCTTTCAAGCTCGCTTGGAGGCGCAGGTTGAATACTTCTTTCTTGATTCCAACAACCTGGGGAACGCCGTTGACTGCGGTGTCCATCAGGACGTCGTCTTGAACGACAGCCTTCTCGTTGGCAATATCACCTTCGTCGACATTCATATCTTCAACGCGAACGACCTCCCCGTTCTCCTTGATTTCCGTTAGAGAATCAATAGGTGGAACCGGGATGGGTACTGAGTCGACAGATGCAGACGGAACTTCTTCCCACGTGAAAAGATCGTGAGCGTGGCTAGTCCACCGCTGAAGACGGTCCACTACAGCTTCATATATCGCTTGTATGCTTCGAGCTTGATGAAGATCGACGACTACAATAAACGGGTGGCCAAAGTTGTTCTGGCTGCGGTAGCTGTATGACTGCCGCACGGTCTGAAGGTCGGTCACGAACACTGGAAGAATGAATGGATCCGTTTCTTTTTTCTTGTACAGTCGGCTTTGACGTGCGTTGCATGGGAGCTCATAGCACACGATGGTGTCGCTATCCGACATGTCACCGCAGAGGACGTTATCGTCGAGGCTCTTGTAGAACCGGTTGTTAAATATCTCCAATGTCAGGAGCTAAAGCGAGATATCAGCAGACGGTGAAGGACGCAGTTGGTTTACAAACATTTTCTGGTGGTGCACCCATCCAACGACCGAGGAGTGCACGAAGCTCTTTGAAAGTGGAATCACGACCAACTTCGACAGGAACCTGCGCGATCGCTGTCAGCTTGGTAATTCAAATCGCCGGCAAAGACTCGACCTTGACGTGGGGTTGCGACGAATCCCATGGAATATACTCGATGACGTGTTTCCACTTCTTCGTCACAGGAATGGGCAACGTGAGGTACATGAATGGGTCGAAGGTTATCGAAACCTGAGAGGAGATGATGCAGCAGTCCGTGGTTGTTGTGACCCTGGGCATACCTTTTGACATTCGGGACACACTAGAGTACTCTGGTACTGTCCCTGGAACAGATCGACGATGACGCTATCATTCCGCTGCATGTATCCATGCCACGACTTTTGTGCCAACTGCGCAAGCTCGAGATCTCCACCGCCTTCCCAGTCCGGTTTCTCTACGTATGGTTTCTTGAGCACGCGATTGAGGTCTTCGTGTAGGCCGTCAAGTAAAAAGGCCACGAGCTCTTGTGAGTCGTGCTGCTGATATCCGCTGAATTGAGGCGCAAAGCGTTGCAACTGCATCTTGAACTCGCGTGGGGAGTAAGAAGTTGCGGTGGAGTCTTTGGCCCAAATGCGGTGCAAGAGGGCGCCGAATGCTTCAGCGATAGCGCCTTCCATGCCAAGGGGGTTTTCGCGGTTGAGCTCGTTCTGATAAACGTCAGCTACAAAAGTTGAGCGGGCGAGTCGACGCATCATCACAAATGCAACATACAAAGGAAATAATCTGTGAGTTCTTTTGTATGCGCAAGACACTGAAGTGCCGAGTTCATAAAGCACGTGTTGCCCCTTGACGCCGGGGTCAGATCAAGCGACAATAGACAAGACACACATACATGTTTCCGAGACCAAGCGTCCCTGGTTCTTGTAGTACCCTGTTCTTGGAGAATCCAAACGATTTGAAAGGGGCGAGTTGTGAGTCTTGAACTCTGGCGGATGATGCCGCCGAGGGAGCGGGCGAAGGTACTTGTCTAGGTTGAAACTGAGTGACGCTCGTCGTGGCAGACCCCTTTCCTAGACGACTGAAAAAGTCTTCTCCGCCGAATAAAGGAGGGGGGACAGAGGGAGCTGTTGCGGCAGAGGCTGTCGGGGCTTGGTCTGTGATCCATTTGCCGTCCTTCTGAAACTCGACGACAAAGGGATCGTCGAAATTGATCAACGCGTCCTCGATCGTCTTGTCGTTTATCTCTAGGAGCTCTGCGCCATGGGTGGCGAGCTTTGAGGCAGGAAATTGGGAACCCGGGTAGTCTCCCGGCTCTATCTTCCATACCCTGTATGGGACATCGGAGCGCGCAGATACGCTGGCGACGAGCTCCTTGCTGAGCGTCCTCACGGTGTCCTTTACCGAGAGGGTCACGTAGCCATGGGGGGGACCAATCGGGCCATCTGATTGCGAGTCAATGAGGACAAGTACTTTGAGGCGGGGGGGTCGAAGCTCGAGATGGGGTTCCGCAAGGTGGCCTCTCGCGATCACGTTACGAGGGAGGGGATGAGTGGCCATGCCATACCTGGAGCGAGGTGGGTGAGGTGAGAGGGTAGGACGAGGGACGACGCACCAAGTTGTGAATGCCTTCCAGACGTCTGCGGGGACAAACTCGACGTCGACGCCCTCTGTGAGATTGGAGACGAGGTTTGCGTCACGGTCGACGAGTGGCGTGTTGTCGACGGGGCCGATGTCTTTTTCGTCGAGGGGGCCGGCCTTGTCCTGGATGCCCTGGCAGGCGGACTCCCATCGCCTGTACCAGCTGCGGGCGACGATGAACCAGGTGTCGCCGACGAGCATCTGGGTGCGACGGCGCTGGGAGACAAAGTGGAGTTTCTGTGCGGGGGAGAGATGGGCGAGGGGAGTGGGAGGGGGCATGATGGAGGGGGTGTGATCACCCTGCTCTGCCATGTAAGCGTCGATGTCGTCGGTCGAGGGTGGGTCGTAGGTGGCACGGGGCGGTGTCGCGGAACGGGGGCCTCTGAGGGAGGACGAGTCCGATTGCATCGACTCTGAGCGCTGTCTCTTGCGGCGTGTCGATGCGACATCCAACTCGGCCGGTTTGCTCGACGGCGACGCTGCTGGCGACGGCAGACTCATCGCGGTCAAAAACAAACCGGGAAGGGGGGTCTCAGGGGGGTCACTTCTCTCATGCACAAGCACTTTGCCAACGCGCCCCCCTCGCTCGTCCTCGACGCCCTCCGCGGTCTCGCCGTCCTCAACCCCTCCCTCGCCGTCGATCCGGCCAACAGAGGTCCGTGCTCCGTCGTCCGCCCCGTCTCGTCCTCACCCCCCCAGTCGTCCACCTCGCCAGTCCCGACCCCTCCAAGGTCGCGCTCGTCTGCGGAGGTGGCTCCGGCCACGAACCCTCCCACTCTGCCTTTGTGGGTGCGTACCCTCATCCTCGTCACCGCCCGATCTCGTCCATCCGTCACAGGTCACGGCATACTCTCCGGTAGGACTCTCCCGTCTAGCGCCTGTTCATCCCTCCATCTCTTGCACCAGCTGCCGTTTCTGGACACGTGTTTACCTCCCCGAGCGCGGGACAAGTCCGTCGTGCGATCGACTTGGTGAGCAACGACGTCGGGTCCGTCTCCTTTCCTTACTCCGTTTCGTCCGTTCACCCCGCTCTAACAGCACCGTCATCATCGTCAAGTAAACCATCCGCCTGCATCCGCGCCCTCCGCTGACGGCTCACAGGAACTATACCGGCGATGTGCTCAACTTTGGTCTCGCCAAAGAGCAGTATGCCGCCCTTCACCCCGACAAGTCCGATCGCGTCAGGTTCGTGATCGTCGGCGACGACGTTGCCGTTGGACGACAACAGGGAAAGATTGTCGGCAGGAGGTGCGTATTTCTCTCGCGCTCTCTTGTCTCGATTCGTTGATCCCTTGGTAGAGGCCTCGCTGGCGTATGCCTCGTGTACAAGATTGCAGGCGCACTCGCCGCTCGAGGGGGTTCCCTCGACGAGGTTTGTACCATCGCTGAACACACATCCTCCTGCCTCGGCACGATCGGAGTGGGACTAGAGCACTGTCACGTACGCAGTTCGATCACCGCCATACACGCCGTTCAAATACCATGCCCAGGTTCCTGGCACTGCGGTACCCGACACGCATTTGGGTGCCGACGAACTCGAGATCGGGCTCGGCATCCACAACGAGAGCGGCCACCGTCGCGTCTCTCCAGTTCCCCCGCTCAATCAACTCGTCCCAGATCTCGTCCAGATGATCACATCTACCGCAGACCCTGATCGATCTTTCGTGCCCTTCAAGAACGACGGCACGGACCGCGTCGTGCTTCTCGTCAACAATCTCGGCGGTCTCAGCGAGCTTGAGCTCAGTGCCATTGTAGGCGAGGCAAAGACTGCCCTAGACAAACGGGGCATCAAGACGATGCGCGTCCTCGCCGGAACGTTCATGGTCTGTTCGTCTTCCATACGTATGAAGCAACTGACTGACGTCGGCACAGACGAGCCTCAACATGCCAGGGTTCTCCATCACTCTCTTACTCCTTCCAGACACCAAATTCGGCAATGCCATCTCTGCGGATCTCATGCTGTCTCTCCTCGACGATCCCACCAATGCCCCAGGATGGAAATGGTCCTCAAAGACGGAACCAAAGGCCATCTCCGAATCGACTTCGTTGCCATCGGTCAACACTGCCCTTCCCCGCAGCCAATGTGCTCTCAGAGCACCCGACGCACACTCCTTTGAGAGCGCCATCGAGCGCGCATGCAAGGCGCTGTTGGCAGCCGAAGGCGAGATTACAGACATGGACAAGATCGCTGGCGACGGAGACTGTGGGCTTACCCTCAGCGCTGGTGCTTCTGGTCAGTCGCCGTGCCAGCCAAGATGTCGCGCTTGCTGATCGTCGATCCAAAGGTGTGCTCAAGGTTCTGAATCAGGGCATCATCACGGGCGGAGACGTGATCAATAGCATGATCGCCATATCTCGGGTGGCAGAGGAAAAGATGGGTGGGACGAGCGGCGCTCTGTACTCGTCGGTATTCGACGTTGTTTCTTCAGGCCCCAGCTGAACGTTCAAACAGCATCTTCTTTTCTTCGCTCGCCCAAGCTTTGGCGCGTTCCTCTGGCGCAATCGCCTCGACCGAGGTTTGGGGCGGTGCTCTCAAGTCTGCGCTTGCCCGGCTGCACACGTATACGCGTGCTCGACCACCCTCGCGCACGCTCATCGATCCACTGACCGCTTTCGTGGATGCGCTTCCCGGTGGGCTCGGAGGTGCCGTCAAGGCCGTGCAGGATGCAGCAGAAAGAACAGGAGACATCGAGGCCAAGGCAGGCAGGAGTGCCTACGTCGAGGGCGACTGGCTCAAGGAGCAGAAAGTCCCGGACCCAGGCGCATGGGGGGTCAAAGTCATCATTGAAGCACTCGCAAAGTAATTGACGACACCAACGGTGGGCAGCAAGAAAGCTCGTGTAATATTCATCCAGCAATAGCACTGTCTGTAAATGTACTCCCATTCGAATGTAACTGTTCTTGGATCATGGAAAATATTCCGGAGAATGGATCCCGATCAAGGCAACGAAGATTCATCGAGATTGAGAATCAAGTTGGTGTGGAACCGGATCGCCTCGATCATCCCCTCCGCCCGCAATGCTAGGTGGATTCTTGAAGACGTACCCCCACGAGATGGGGATGACTCACCTTCGTTCACCGTGTGCAAACCGTTGTAGTAATCTTCAGAGGTCAAGGGAGAAAATCGGAAAATGTGCTTCGTCAGGTTCCAGTAATACAGCGTGTCTAGCAAGACGAAACGTCAAACCCACGCGCAAAGAAAAGACGAGATCGCACCAGTATTGCCTAGAGAACGTGAATCAGCCTGGGATACTACGATGCGCAGGGGAGACACTAACCCAGGGACAAAGACGGGGCAACGACGACTTGCGTCACGTTGTAAAACTTGGAGGACTCCATGGTCGCTTTGATAGTTCCGGCGAGAACCGAGTAAGGTCCCTCACCGGCCGGAGTGACAGGCGAAGGCTCGAGGGCAGAGTTGAATTCTTCCGAGACGGATACGTGCCCTGCCTGGCCGGTGTGAACTACCCGTCCAAACGCGGTCAACGTCAAATCATGCTTGCGCACGACCGGTAGGAGAACCTGAGCGAGGCGTCCTTCAAGCTCGGCCACAGAGCTGGATATGCCTTGAGCGAGCACTCTTGCGTCATGGGTGAACATACCTGTGTTCTGCGATACGATGGTTGACGATGACCGCGGCGCGCTCCGGAAGAGCATTGACTTTGACGCCGCCTCTGATAATATCTGCAGCCTGAGTTGTTCCCAGTAGGGCATTAGAACCAGGTAGCAATTCAAGTAGGCCATGTTTGAGACGTTCTAGAGCCGCATCGTCGGATATCGCCCTACGGGCAACGGGCCGGAGTTGGTCGGGGAAAGATGGAGAGTGCTCGGCAAAGCACATGGTAGAGAGGAAGGAAGTCCCGTCACGAAAGAGTTGAGGGACGTGAGGGTTTTCCTCCAGTGCGGTGATCAACTGAGCGAGATATCCAATGCTCTAGGAGGACAAACATTGTTGGCATGGGGTTGTATTATTGACAAGGAGACGTACTGTATGTTTTGGGGGAGTGCTGGAATGACCACCAGGTGTAGCCACTTCAATGCGGACGTCGAGATACCCCTTTTCGGAGAGCGCAGGAAGTGCAAAGTATACGCCGTTGCCGTGATCACTCATAGAATCTGAGCAGGATTGGGGTTATGGATCACGAAGGAGAGCTAAAAGACGAACCCCCTTCGTCGAGAAGCATAGCAAAGGCGTCACGACCATAGGTTTGTTCGAGGTACGTGGCAATGTGACCAGCGCCCTGGAGACGGATTAGGCAACGAAGGACAAGTGCACGAAGGACATACCTCTTGCCCGGTTGCCTCCTCATCGAAACCAAAAGCGAGGACGATGGTTCGAGCGGGAGAAAACCCGTGCTCAAGAAGGGCGTCGATAACGAGTAGTTTCTGGATGAGCTCCCCCTTGTCGTCGCACGTACCTCGACCCCAAATCCAAGTGCCTGGACAGAGTTATGGATATGATCGGAGGAGAGACGACAAGGCTCACCGTCATAATCGCCCGAGTATGGCAAGTGCTTCCACTGAGAAAGAGTGGAAGGATCAACTGGGACAACGTCTGGACAATATTGTCAGCGTGGTGGAGACGCGTGTCGATGGACGAACCTTGATGAGCAGTGGACAAGAAAGGTTTTGCATCCGTAGAGCCCTGCCAGTGGAACACGAGTCCGTAGGTGTTTACCGTTGTGACATTCAACTCGTCATATCTGGTAGGGAGATGAAGCATAGGGAGGAAGGAGCGGAGAGGGACTGACACGCGGGGAAATGTCTGTTGTAGATAGTGGTGTAGGTCTGCGAATGGGTGCCATACGGGATCTTGGTCTACCGGACCGCTCCCATCGCTCGATTCTGTACTGCAAAGGGAGTGAGGCAGATGAGAGGAAAGGCAGGGACGACATACGGGATGCGAACTGCGCGCGAGAGTGCGTTATAAGCGGTGTGCTTGAAATCGGGCGATGCATAGACAGCGTCGAGTTCTGCTGCAATGCGTGCGTGCACGCTCGGGTGCAGCGGGGCCCACTGGGGGCACACGGAGCTGGACGATGTGAAGACGAGCTGGACGATGCTGGCGAGTGCACTCCAAAACATGATGACGGTTCTCACGTGACCCGATGAGTACCGCTTGGGTTACTTATGTCACGAACTCGACGGGCATGCTCCTCTCAGATGGACTACCAACTCGAACAAGTATGCGGTGAGTGCACCTCGGCGACGGCGACGTGCACCCAGCCCTCTTGCCCCATCCCGGAGCTCACTGCAGAGTGCACAAACGAGTGTCTCGTCCTCGCCTGTGATGACCCAGACCATGGCACCCAGGCCTGCCTCGTAACCAACGGCACGATTTCGTGCGATGGCTCCTGCATCTCGGCTGCGGCTTGCAGCGACTGCCCCGGATTCGACGAAATCGTGAGCACTCCTCTCACTAATCTCCCCCGCCTTACCTCACTCCGCCTGCAGCTCCGGTGCTGCACCGACTACCACACCTACCTCACGGACCGAAAGTCTCACGGCGCTTCCTCGTCCACCAAGTGGGGATCCTCTTTGTCAGATCTCCTTTGTGATTGCATCCCTTCTGTTTACCCACCCAGCTCCGTCCCTCAGCCCATCCAAGCCCTCATCTCGGACTCCTCACTCTCTTCCAGCGCTTCCTCCTCTCCCTCCCTCCCTCCATTCTCACCACAGCTCCATGCTCCCACCTCCTTTTCCCTTCAATCCACTCCCACCCCGTCCTTTCCTTGCATGTGGGCAAATTGTGGTTCTGTATTCAACAGTCTGTCAGGTCTCGTCGGCCACGTTAATCTCCAACATCTTTGTCCCATAGACACTCGAAATAATTCCTCCACGCTGCCCGTTCAATCACATGATTTACTCTCTCTCTCCCAGGCCCTTTCCTGCCACTGGGGTGACTGTGCGATGTTCCCGTCCCCGTCTTCTATTCCAAGCTCATCATCCGCATCCTCGAATGACCACGTTCTCAATGTCCTCACAGCACACCTCCTGCAAGATCACCTCGGCATCAGTCCTGACCCTCCCTCGCACGACTGCTCGGGCACTCACGTTTGCAAGTGGAAAGAATGCACCCAAACGTTTCCCTCCTGTGATGACCTCACAACCCACATCGCTTCCGTACACATCGGAGGCGGAAAAGCCCATTACGAGTGTTTCTGGGAGGGCTGCAATAGACACGGTACAAACGGATTTTCGAGCAAGCAAAAAATATCCAGACATATCCAGGTTCGTGTTCCACTCTACTCTATACCATCTCGTTCATGATACACCACAGTCGCACACCGGCCACCGGCCATTTCAATGCCAGGTATGCAACCAAAGTTTCTCCGAGGCGGCAACTCTCCAGCAACACATGCGCCGTCATACACAAGAGAGTGAGTTGTCCTTGTAGCAGATTCCAGATCGAGCGCCAACCGTACGCAGAACCATATGTCTGTGATTTTCCCGGATGTGGAAAGGCCTTTGCAATTGCAGGCGCACTGACGATTCACAAACGCACTCATAACGGGTTGCGGCCATTCAAATGTAAATTTTGCGACAAGTAAGCATCTCATCAACGGGGTCTTCCCGCCTTCTCCCTGACGACGCATCTTCAGAGCCTTTTCAGAGTCTTCCAATTTGTCCAAACATGTGAGCAGGCCTATCTGCCAACGTATATCACTCCACTCATACGCCTGAAGTCTCGGACCCATACCGGTGCGCGTCCATATCTATGTAGGAAAGAAGGATGTGAGAAGGCATTTGCTAGACCAGACCAGCTGGCTAGGCATATGAACGTGCATCGACGTTCCACGGGATAGGTCACAAATGGCTTCGCACAGTGTCGTCATGCAGATATGTACATATGTATGTCCGGCCGAGCGGACGAGTAAATGCACGTAACAACATGGGTGGGTACGGAAGCACCGATTGTAACATGGATAGACAAGAAGCATTCATAATTAAAGAATAGTAATAACTTCACGATTGTCCATTCAGTGGAATTTTATCCCGAGTAGCGTCGACCTGGCCGTCACCTTCAAAGACCTCTGGTCGTGGCTCAGATGCCTTTCTGGGAAGTTTTGGTGGCACCACGAGTGCAGACGCGAGTCCCAGCGTCCTTTTCGTGGGTATGACACGACCTGTTGTAAAGCACACAAAAATGAGCCATCACCGCGACGCTACGCAAGGGGGGGAGACACGCCTAGTTTTCTTAGATGATCATACCCCTTCAACCTCGTGTTGTCAAATTCGGGGTTGACAGAGGAGCCTTCCTCGAGTACGACATAGTCTATGCGCTTCGCGATGAGGAACGCGTCTGTGAGCGTCCACGCCGCGTCCGGCACGATTTCGTCGACCCAGCGACAGTGACGCAGGAGCTCGCAGCGCTCCACATGAGGGAATCTGGGCCGGGCATCGTGCTGTTGACAGGAGTCGTCCGAAAAGACGCCCACCATGAGGTACACGGACGGGAAGGCGAACTTGGCTTGACGGAGCTGCAGCATGTGTCTGGGGGGGGACGGGTCAGCGGAGGTTCGTGGTTGCATGATGCATGACGCGCGGTGAGGAACGTACGTACCCAGCTGTCAACACGTCAAAGACGCCGTCGAGGTAGACGCGGACCGTGCGGTGGTCGTGTGGATGGCTGCCACCGTTGCGTGCGTTGGCAGCGTCGAGCACGCCGCGGACCCAGCTCTGGATGTCGGCGGGGGAGAGCGACGCAGTGGAGAGGGCGTTGCGAGCGGCTTCTGTCGGCGGAATTTCGCGCACGGGGTGTGCGGCGACATGGCAGAGGTCAGCGATGCTGGACTCGAGCGAGCGCTGGCCGGGATTAGAGATGACGTCGTAGTCTTCGTCGCTGAGGGCGGAGGAGTCCATGTATGCCGCAGGTGGTGGTCAGACCAAACGCGACCCCTCCTCATGCGCCATTTCTTCACGCGAGAACTCAACGCGTCGTGTACAGACTCTAGACTAGTGCTGGTATCACGCCAGGCAGGAACGCGGACCCGCCCTTGTTGGCCTCGTACCACGGCACGTCGTGCGCGATCAGCACCTGCACCTTTGGAACTCGCAGCAGCGCCCTGATACGCCCCAAGTTTTCCTCTGCTGCGTCCTTGTCTGCATGCATGAGGCACCGTACACGCCCCGTCGCCTCGTCTACCACACACGCAAATCTCTTTTCTCCCGTCACGATCCGCCAGTCGTGCGCAGAGTCGCCACCGAGAAGGATCCAAGATCCGTTCGCGGACGTACGCGCGAGGACGTTGATGTGGCCCGCGATATGCCCTACGTCCATCCCAGTCTCAACAGGGTCATCCAACCACGGAGCTTTTTCTTTCGCCCACCTGGTGCATCTACGATATACAGAGCCCCGTCCCCGAAAAAGTCCAACGCACGTGGATACGGCCCGATCGACGAGTTCAGGTCTGATTTGGATACGAACCGCACACGTTCGACGGGGATGGCGTTCGACGCGACAACCGCGTCCGGATTCTCGGGGTATCCATCGGCCAGCAGCTCCCGACACCCTTCCCCTACAATAAAGGTCGCCTTCGTAAACGGGCTGTGATCCCCGACGCTACAAGCCCGACGGATCAATGAGCTATGCCTATCCCTGAACAGAACCCTGGTTACTCACTGGTCCCAGTGAAGGTGACTGATGATGGCAGCATCTACCTCGTTGGGAGACACACCGCCCTTCTCGAGCGACTCTGCGACGTCCTGTTTCACCGTGGCCAAGTTCCTGACCTGCTTGTGTGTTGCCGGCGGGTACCTCTCGAAATCACGACGCGTGCCAAGGTCAAAGACGATCCGAGAGCCCGTCTTGGAGTGTCGCAACAAGAAGGCGAGGCAGGGGCACGACACCATTTCTGGCTTGGTGTCTGCGACAAATTTGTGGATAGGAAGGCGTAGGTTTCCGGCTTCGAGTGCCGAGACATCCATGTACGCTTGGTCAGGGACTGGTGGAGGCAGTGTTACTGTCGCTATGTCATCAGACATGGTCGTTCAAGCCGCGTTCGTGAAGACTCGGTCGCATTTATTTCTAGTCGATGTGCCCTAACTGATACAGGAACGGAGTTGGGTTTACGTGACCGCATGGGTGAGTGGTGGAATACTCCGGAAAAAGGGCATCTCCGCCCTGCCCTGTCAAAGGACTGGAACGATGCGCTGCATCCCCGCCGAGGTGAATCCATGCACCGTCCAGAGACATGCGAGCGAGCACATTGACGTGTTCAGGTAAATGTCCTACATTCCGTTCCAGTCCATCGCCCCATATCGAAAAGTTCAACCTCTCACTCACCTGTCAGGTCAATGATATATGTGTTCCCATCCCTGAAATAGTCGACAGCGTGAGGGAACGGTCCGACAGACGTACCGAATTCCGATTACGCTAGGGACCGGGTGCGTTGAGCCGGGAGGGTGTCTGACGGATAGGGACTCCAGATTGATGGGATATCCCTTTCCGAGGAGACTGTTACTCTCCTCTTCGACGAGGGACGTACCGTTTGTGAACACACCGAGATCACCTAAACTGAACGACAAAAGATGTGGGCACGGATGAACATTCGCGTAAGGGGAATGCACTGATCCCAGTGCAGGTGGCTGATGATTATCGCGTCGATCTGACCTGGTGGTGTACCTCCCTTGATCAACGACTTCGCGACAGTCTGGTCCGGCCAGGCACGAATGCCCAGTTTGTCGTTGTCTCTCCTTGATCAAACCGAGGACTACCGGAGGGTAGCCTTGACATCCCTCCGAATGCCAAGATCGGATATAACCCATTTTCCAAGTGTTGAGTGCCGCACGATGAAAGAGATGGAGGGGCAGGTCAGGTCCTCGTACGGCCCAGTGCCAGCAGGGACGTAGTCCGCTGGGATGG
>JBBPKJ010000041.1:0-69190 GCA_038089195.1 Brasilioporus rufonigricans | reverse complement strand
GATGAATATTGATAGGAGAAATCTTGAATGGATGACCACCAGTGGACTTCTGAAGGTCTGGGCACTCATGGAAGAATAGCCTTGATATGGTAGTACATCAAACACCACACTGGGTGGCAATAATATGGACTGAGTGGCAAACATCAAGTCAAGCAAGGATAGTAGGCTTTTAATCACCTGTAGGAGATTGCATGATAATGGAAGTAGAGAATAAGGATGTGTAGGAGCATTTTCAAACTCAGACATACTATTTACATATGTATCTTTGTTTGTAACACAAACAAAGCCAAATATAGCTTGATTTAATAAAGATTTCAATCTTCAAATAAAAAGTAACAAAACTGGCTTAATCAGGTGTTTATTTTGTAATGGTCATATCTTGGTGGTGATGGAATGGAATCACATGATGAATAGGGCAATGTTGTAGCCAAGATTCCATACTACAATACATTCCACCAAAGTGAGATCTAATTCATTTCATATGATTGCAGTGTGTTTCACACACTGGATTTGAATCAAACATTGGGCTGGTTTTGGAAGTCACTGTAGCTCAGTTGTTTTACTAATCAACTAATTACTTCTTCTCTTTTACTCATTCCTGGTCTGTGTGGTGGCTGGTCCTAGTCTTCCTCTATTTACTCAAGATTCTATCTCTGTCTGCATTCCTTGCTTAAAAACTAGCTACTCTCTCCCCTGCACTTTTGCTAGTTCTACATTTATTCAATGCACTACTTTGCTCATCTATGTGATCCCCTCTCTCTATTCTTTTCTCAGGATGTTGAGTCTCTTCATGAGTACTTTCCTGAGGCTAGGCATAGAAGGAAGTATAGTCAAGCACTGCCTGTGCTTCTTAGCATTACAAGCAGATGAAGAGGATTTGCATAAGTCATGGCATCCAAGAGACTATTGTGAGGTTGGAATTGCTCAGCAGAGGTCTAAGCTAGGAACTATGAGAACCTCAGTAGATGTCAAGCTACTGATATTAATGGTACTACCTATGAAAACTATAGTAGGTTAGTATAGTAGCAATGCCTATGAAAATAGGGCTTACTCTTAGTAGATGTTAAGCTACTGAGAAAATAAACCAGAGACTACTCTGAAAAGTGTACACTCTAAGCTTATGTAACATTACCATAAATGGAAGCTAAAGTGCACTGGTCAAGTTTACAACACACTCCCTTGAACTGTGCAGGTAAGTTCATGGTAAGAAAGAAGTAGTAGGAAATCAAAGTAGAGTGTAACAAGTGAATGTACTCAATGATTTCCAAAGAAAGTGTACTTTGTAAGTGTGATGCAGGTGTGTCCATGAAGAAGGAATGTCAGTTTGTAGTGTTTGTACCACAGTGCTCGAGTGGTTGCCCAATACTATCATGAGACTGGTGTTGCAAAATGTACACATCACTTGTGAACATGTCATCATTTGTCATTCATATATAAATAAAAAAAACTATGTAGAATCATAGAGGCTCATGTAAAAAGTGGGTTACAATGAAAAAAGCACTTGAAACAACAAATTGATGTTGCCAGCATGATGCCAGCTCAGTGGGTATGATTGACAGGGAGTTGCAAAATTTCCCATCTGTGTGTGGGATGGGTGTCACACTGTGACATAGCATTAAATCAATCTCCAACATGCTGAAGTACTTGATGAACCCTTTGACTGTGAGTCTATGCCACAAACAGATGTTCCCCCATCTGTGAATAGCCACTTTATATTGAAATCCCATCTGAATCTGTCACACTTATGAAGGTCAAGGTTGAGGAGAGGGTAGCAACTCACATCTCATAGAAATCTTTGCAGAAAAATGGGTTAAGGAAGGGCTAGAGTATGAACTATCTGTGTACATTTTTTCAATGTTTTTTGGAGATGAATCTCACTGGTTCCTGGCTGTTTTTCATCAGAAACAGGGGTGTCAATGCATAGATATGAAGCCAACAGGGATAGAACACCTTTTTCTTAGAGAAAAAAAATATAAGATTCTATAGAAGGTCTATTACAAGCTATATCCATGAGTATGAGCCATTGCTTGCATTGTGTGTTGCAGCAGAGTGCATTTTGCATCTCTAGGGCATTTTGCAACACTGGTCTCATGATAGTATGGTAAGTTGTGGCTCGGTGTAACATTGAAGGGCTCTTCTGTGCCCAAGACAATATTCCTTGGACTCTAGGAGGTACTCACAAAGAGACTCAACATCTAGAGAGCAAGAGTTCAAATAGAGATCACATAGAGTGAGCACAGTAGGGTGTAGAATAATGCAGAACTAGCTGAGGAGTACAGGAGGAAATTCAACTAACTCTTATAGTATAGTTGGAGCAGAGATAGAAATAGAGACAAACATAAATAAAGGAGGACCTGCCACCACACTGACCAAGATGACAAAGATAGTTAGCTAAGTGAGAACACTGGGATCAAACCTGTAACAATGAGGTCGCACTTCTGTGCTCCCACCTATTCACCTTGACTTTGGAAGGTACTCATGAAGAGATTCAACATCCAAAGAGAAGGATTTCACACAAAGAGAGAGCAAAGTAGTGAGATAGAATATTGTAGAACTAGCTAAAGGATACATGTGGGGATTGAGCTAGTTCATATAGTACAATAGAAGCGGAGATGGAATAAGAGATAAACAAAGATAAATGAGGACCTGCCTGTGCTCGGACCAGGGTGACAAAGAGTAATTAGCTAAGTGAGAAAACTGGAATCAAACCAGTAAGAGTAAAAGCTTAGCTATGGTTATTAGTGAAGAGATTGGAACATGTAACACTATGAAAGAAGTGTTGTAGAAGTGGTTAGTCCAAAGTGAAGAGCTATTCAAGAGAGTAAACCATTATATTGTCAGGGAAGAAAGTGGTGAGGAAGAAAGAGTAAGATTTGTAAGAAAATGGAGTTATATGGATGAAATGAAAACAAATGAGAAAGAGTCTGGAACGAAGATGGTTTACTGTAACATTACCCCCTTCATAGACTTGGAATCCTGAACCAAGTTCATCAAGATCTCCATGCCCCCAGCAAAGGCAAGCCTCACATTGCTTACAGATACAGGAGTAGGGGAGATGCCCAGGGGTGGGGCAGCGACAGTAAGAGCATTTGAACTGGGGGCAGTCACGTTTTCAATGTCCTGGTTGTCCACAGTGGTAGCAGTCCCTGATGGATTTGCAGAGGGAGCTGGGGGAGATTCGAAACAGAGGGATGGTAGGTAGATGAGAGGAGAGGACAGCTCCATGTTGCATTGGCCAGTAGAGAGTGCAAAAGGAAGAATCTTCTGGTGACAGGATGTCAGGGGAGAGGAGACAAGTCTGTTCGTCATCTTCCAGTGGGGGAGTATGAAGGCGAGTGGCAAGTGGGGCAGGGAAGGCAGTCTGGTGGGCAAGCACAGCATCAGCCTCTTCCAGAGTAATCTGAGGGGGGTGCTGCAGGGGTTGGATATCTCATTCAAGATAGTGGTCTCTTTCTGAATCAGAAAGAGAAAGGAAGATGGGGTGGAAGATATTGTAAAGTTCTATAGAATTTAAAGCAGAGATATATTGGTCAAAACCTAAAAGATTGAGATGATCGAGTGCAGCAGAAGGTCTAGCAGCTAATGCTAAAGTAGAGAAGGTGAGAAAATCATAGGGTAGGTCACTTGGTTGGAGGTGACAGTGAAGGTTTAACAGGCCATGAGAATGATGGAACAAGCATACAGCAGAATGGAGTAAGGAATTTGACTGGTAAGATGGAAGACATTCTATCTGGATTAAAATTTGGGGTTTCGTAAGGATAAGAGCATATAGGGTGCAATGTTGAAGGAGGGGGAGAAGTCGAGGTTGAACTTGACAGAGTGTGAAGAGTGGGAGGGCTTCTTGAGTGGACAAGGTGGACATGTCAGGCAAAGAGTCGATGGAGGACAGACTTTGAGGTGATACTAGAGATGGTAGCAAGAAGGACAGAAAGTAGAATGATGAAGGCGGCAACAAGAGAGATTATAAGGACCTAGAAGGGGAGAGTGATGCAATTCATTGGAGGTGCCTGGTTACCTTGTACTCCTTAAGTAGGTCAGTGGCATATCTAAGGTTTGATTCTGGTTTCCAGGTATTCTCGGATGTCACATAGCCTTTCCATTTGATGAGATATTTCCATTGTTTTCCTATCCCACAGTGAGTTAGGATGGTCTCAACTTTGTAGTGTTCTTCATCATTGATGATATCAGGGGGAGGGGATAGGAAGGAGGGACCATGTTCAGGGGTGGTGCAATAGGAGGAGAGTTTGAATGCATGAAATACATCGTGGCATCTTTAGGTTGGGGGTATTTTGAGTTGAAAGGCAAGGTTTGAGAGGACTTCAGTTATTTCAAAAGGGCCTACTCTTTTCAGGGACAGCTTCTTTGTTGGATAGGGAAAGTGGAGGTTGGTGGCTTCCAACCATACCTTATCTCCAGTCTTCTATGGGTGGAAGGTGTTACGCTAGACCCGGGTAGGGGCTAGGGTAGTCCTGTAAAACGAGAACTAGGAACTTAGGAAGGTCAGGTGACCTGGCAAGGGTTTGCTTAGGTAAGTGACTGGAAGGTTCAATAGAACCGACAGAGGTTCCCTTTAGGGGGACAAGGAGCTACCAAGGTAGCAACAAGGACTGGATACGAGTTTTGTGGAGTGGTTACCACCAGGAAGGGGCTGGGTACCCTTAGCTACTCACTTAAGAGTGGAGTAGAAGACTTGGGATAAGAGTGGATTGTGATGAAAGTACAGGAAGAACAAGAGTGAGGAACTACTACTGGGGTCGCAAGGGTTTATATAGTAAGTAAGGCTGCTCTAGGACAAGTGTGGGAAAGGTGTAAGTAAGTGACCAAAAGTAGAGAACAATAGAGCCTAAAAGAAGAGAACAATAGGAATCTAAAGATAAGTGCGATGGCATCAGGTTATGAGTAAGCAGTCATGAGTAAGTGCCAATGGCATTGCATGATGACTAAAAGGAAATGAGTAATCGGCTGAGAGAAGTCAGAAAGAAGATCGGCCGATTATGACGTATCAGAGATGAGTCAAGAAAAGAAGAAAGAAAAGGTTGCTTGGTTGAGTTGAACCAAGGACTTGGTGAGACTAGGCTAAAAGCAAAGGAAAAAGTGTAGTCCCCTGAGTGAATTGTAACAGAAGGTGAAGGAAATGTGTTCCTTCATTAGTAGTTGGGCTTTCTGATGTGCCATGAGGGCCTCATCTCATGCCTTAGAGATGAGAGATAAGCAGGTTTCTATGGCGGGGAGGAAGGTTTTTCCAATTGGGGGGTAAGCACGGGATTGATATCCCATCATGAGATAGAATGGCATTTGATGGGTGGATGAGTGGATGGTGGAGTTGTGCGAGAATTCAGCAATGGGGAGAAGGTCAAGCCATTGGTAGGGTCTTCCTTTACAGAAGATGTGGAGATATGTTTCTAATTCCTGATTGACTCGTTCAGTTTCTCCATCAGTCTGGGGATGGTAAGTGAAGGAGAGTTTGATGCCATAGGAAAGGAGTCTGGCAATTCCTGAGTGAATGCAGAAGCAAACTGGGATCCTCTGTCCAAGATGCAAGTGTCATGGAGGCCAAACCTGGGGAAGATATGTTTGAAAAAGAGGTTTGCTATGCCTGTAGCGTTGATAGTGTTAGAGCAAGGAAGGAAAATTACCCCCTTAGTAAGCCCATGATTGACCACAACCAATACAGAGTCCAACCCTCGGACAGGAGGGAGGCTGGAAATCAGATCCATAGAGATCTGTTGGAAGGGGCGGGCTGCAGAGGAGGGAAGGGATGAGAGTGATGGAACAGTGGGATGAGTGTTGACCTTATTGGCTTGACAGGTGGCACATCCAGCGATGTAGCAGCATATATAGGTGCCCATGCCAGGCCACCAGTAGTCCTGTTGGAGTCACTGCTGGGTACAGAAGACTCCCTCATGGCCACCAGCAGTGGAGGAATGAAGGGAAGAGACAAGGTCTTGGTGGGTGATGTCTGGGACATACAAGCAGTTTTTGAAGTATAGATTTTGGCCATCATAGAGCCAGTCAGAGGGAAGAGAGTTACAGAATAAGGACGAGTTATCAGCAGTTGCATCAAGGGCTTGCTTGACAAGGGGGTCAGAGGAGAAGGAGCAGGCTAACTTGGATCAGAGGGATGTATCAAGGGCACAGATGACTGTGTGGTTGGGGAGGATAGTTGCCTCGCTGTTGTCAAGGAAGGTGTCTACATCATCTTTTTGGGACAGGACATTGGCTGGGGCCATTTTAGAACCAGGGATGACATCCCAGATGATGTCAAAGTCCTGTAGGAATATGCTCCATCTGGCCTGTCAGCAAGATAACTTCTGGGGGGCTCACATGTAGGACAGGTTCTTGTGGTCAGTAATAATAGTAAATGGATGACCTGTACCTCGTAGATAATGTTGCCATTCGTTCAGGGCAAGGATGGTGGCAAGAAGTTCATGATCATAAATGTTGTAGTTATGTTTGGCGGAACCCAAGGTCTTGGAGAAGTACACACAGGGGTGGAGGTTGCCATTGGCATCTGGCTGCATCAATACAGCATCCACTGCTGTGAGTGAGGCATCAGACATAAGGATGAATGGTTTTGTGACATCATGGAGTAGAAGGATGGGGGCAGCTGTAAAAATCTTTTGGAGAGAGAGAAAAGCAGACTCTTGATCAGGGCCCCATAATCAGGGCTGCTTGGCAGTGGTCAGAAGATGAAGGGGGGCCGCAATAGTGGAGAAATTGGGAATAAACTTGCAATAGAAGTTGTAGAAACCTATAAAGGAGTGAACTCCTTTGATATTAGAGGGTGGGTTCCATTTGGTTATGGCAGAAAGCTTGACAGGGTCCATCTTGGCACTGCCAATGCCAATGATCATCCCCAAATATTCCACTTCTGGGACATTGAAGGTACATTTGGAGAGTTTCAGGGAAAGATGGAGATCACAAAGACATTCTAAGTGTTACAACTATCTAGGATAGGTGTATCCTCGAAAAACCTGGGTTTTTTGGTTCAAGGGTTCCTGCTGTAGATAATACAGGAGAGTACTTGGTCTAGACAAGTACTTGGTCAATGGTTTCAAAGGGTTTGATGGTAGCTCTCACTCAAGAGTAGAGAGGAGTCTTGTTTGTGCAAGAGGATAGGATTCAAGGAGATCTAGACTAGAGTTACAGGATATGATACAAAGGTTTATATATCCTAAGTATTGGTTAAGGGTAGGCATATTGGTAAGTGATGAATAAGCATGTGGAGTCAGTGATGAATAATTGATGACTAAATGGAATAGAATAATCAGCCAATTAGTAAGACAACTTGACTAAGAGAGAAAGCATAACTCAAACGTGCAAAACAAAGTACTTAGCCAAGGGTAAGGATGCAAAAAGATAAGAAAGAAAAGAGTAATCATAACACTAAGATCTTCTTAGTATGGTCATGGTGGGTGGTGAGGTCAGAGGAATGGACGAGTATGTCATCCATGTAGATTACTAACCATCCTTCTGCTATCAGATCATGGAAGAAATGGTTCATAAATGCTTGGAATGTGGTGGGGGAGTTACAGAGTCCAAAGAACATGACTGTAGGTTCAAACAGTCCCAAGGGAGTGATGAAGGCTGCCTTCCAGGTGTCTTCTGGGCAGATACAGATGTTGTTGTATCCCCAGCAAATGTTGAATTTGGTAAAGAGGGTCAAATTTCATAATTTATCGACAAGATCGGATATGAGGGGCAGGGGGTAGGCATTCTTGACAGTATGTTCATTCAGATAGCAATAGTCCTGATAAGAACAGAGGGAGCCATTCTTCTTAGGGACAAAGAAAAAAGGGGATGCTTGTGGAGATTTGGAGGGTACGATATGGCCAGTCTTCAGATGTTCCTTGACAAACATTTTACAGGCCTCCTGTTCTTGAGGGTTAAGAGGATAAGTCTTAGCTACTCATGGGAAGAAGGAATTCTTCAGTTCTATAGCATGATCAAAGGGGCATGGAGATGGCAGAAGGTCATGAGTCTTTTCTGCAAAGACATCAACAAAGGAAGAGAAAACTGCTGGGAGGGACTTTTGGTCCATCTTGGCCTGGCTGGCGAGTTTAGTGGAGAGAGTCATCTTACAAATGGACTCCCCTCTTAGCCAGGTTTCCCTCTTTCTTAATTGAGAGGTGATCTTCTTATCAGGATTGGCTCCCAACCATCACATCAGATATCTGGTGGGGACAGTGTCAAACGTTTTTCAATTGGGACAAGAGGGATCAAGGAGCAAGAGCATTCTGGAGGTCCAGTTGATTTTGGGGTTATGGAAACACAGCCAGGGCATTCCTAAGATTATTTGGGAGCATCCACAGTTTACTATCATTAGATTTATCATTTCTTCGTGGTCAGGGAAGGTTAGATGGACAGATGCCTTGGCCTTGATAGATCCTGATTGATTCTCAGTTCCGTCTACGTTATATGCAGCAATTGGTTTAGGGAGAGGTTGAGTAGGCAAGGATAGTCGTTGGATAAGAGTTTGATTGATGAAGTTTCCAGTGGCCCCACAGTCAATTAGGGCACTGGTGTTGACAGTTTTTGCTCCATGGAAAATAGTCAAACAGACTCGAATGGTATTTTCAGATGGTTCAGCTAAGAGTACAGGAGCTAAGACATGGGAAAGGGGAGACATCGAGGTATCCTTCCTTTCTAAAAATCCTCATCAACCAAGGCAACAGACCTGACTTCTTTGGTCATTTCTTTTTCTGCCTTGTCAAAGCAGGCATGGAGAATTTGTAAGATTTGTTGGGGGTCCTTCCCTTTAGCCTTCAGGCTATGCACATACTGTGCAAGTTCAGAGGATTGGGCAGTCTCGACAGCTTGGATTCTAGAGATGGATGGGACAGGGGGGTAGTGTCTTCCTCAAGGTTGATTCTGACAGTTGGGATGGTTATGAGTGGAGCAACCTGCTTTCTTACAGATAAAACAGAGGTGGTCACATAAGCAGCATGCCTTTTCTACAGAGAACAGGTTAAGAGCATCTATGTCCATGGTGTTAGGGTCTCTGATATGAGAGGAGGTACGAGATGAGGAGTGGAAGGGGCAGTCATCTCCTTTCAGAATGTTGTTATCCATTTCAAGGTGTTTGGTGAACTTCTTCGCATCTTTGACCCACTTGTCATAGGTATCAGGGAGGTTTGTCTATGAGAAGATAAGGTGACAAAGAGAGAGGTACAGCCCTTTGGCAAATTTCTGGCAGACAGTTTCTTTGTCTTCAAGGTGGACATGAAGAACAGCAGTGGAGAAGCTCTGGACATAGTCCTGGAGATTATAGTCATCAATGATTTGAGGATCTCTTTTGTTCTGGACAACTTCTTGTCAGAGGGTGTTGAGGGTTTGCCTGGCTGTTCCTTCAACGTCATAAGGGACAAAAATAGAATTGAAATCTTTGATTACTTTGTTGAAGATCTTATCTTCCTTCTTGATGGTGAGGTCTTGCAACATATGGTACCATTTCTCAGTGAAGTGGACACCAGCTTCTCCTCCCATCTTGTTGAGGAGGGTATAGATTTTGGGGGGGTCTGATGAGAAGATGGTGTTGTTGGCCTCAAAGTGGCCTTTCATGGCATTAATCCACCATGCTGCCTTCTCAGGTTCACCAGAGAAATCAGCAAGGAGGGTGGATTTTAACTTGATGGGCTTTGGGGTGGTAGTCATGGCAACTGGGGAAGATGGGTGACTTTGGGGGGTGACTGCGATTGGGGAAAAGATCCCTGGATTATAAACAGTGGTGGCAGACAAGAGTTGGGTGTCAGGGAGATCTTCAATCTCAATATCAGAGTCTTCCTTGGCAGGAAGAGATTCTGCAGATAGGGCAGGTGATTGGCTAGCTAGAAGGGTTCTTAGGGCCCTAGAGGCATGGACAGAGCAAGGGGTAGGAGTGGGATTGGAGGAGGATCTAGCAATCCTTCATCTGGGGTTAGGTTGATCAGCTATGGTGACTTACTTCTTGGGGGAAGAGTCAGAGGGATGAGCTAGTTCTTTTGTAATGATAAAGTCACACTTCTGTGCTCCCACCTATTCACCTTGACTTTGGGAGGTACTCACAAAGAGACTCAACATCCAAAGAGAAGGATTTCACACAAAGCGAGAGCAAAGTAGTGAGATAGAATATCGCAGAACTAGCTAAAGAATACATGTGGGGATTGAGCTAGTTCATATAGTACAATAGAAGTGGAGATGGAATAAGAGATAAACAAAGATAAATGAGGACCTGCCTGTGCTCAGACCAGGGTGACAAAGAGTAATTAGCTAAGCAAGAAAACTGGAATCAAACCAGTAAGAGTAAGGGCTTAGCTATGGTTATTAGTGAAGAGATCAGAACATGCAACACTATGAGAGAAGTGTTGTAGGAGTGGTTAGTCCAAAGTGAAGAGCTATTCGAGAGAGTAAACCATTACATTGTCAGGGAAGAAAGCAGTGAGGAAGAAAGAGTAAGATTCATAAGGAAATGGAGTTATATGGGTGAAACAAAAACAAATGGGAAAGAGTCTGGAACAAAGATGGTTTACTGTAACAGAACCAGCAAGAAAGAAAGGCTTAGTAACAGATGAAGAGATCAGAATACACAACATTATGAGAGAAACATTGTAGGAGATGATTGTTCTGAGAGATGTTTAGATAAAAGGGTAGATTATGATATCGTCAGGATAGAAGGCAATGAGGAAGTAATGGAAGGAATCAAAGGTAAATGAAAATGAGCATTCAAGACAGAAAGTGACTAAGAAGAGACTGGAACGAAGGTGAATAACTGTAACATTACCCTCTTCATAAGCTTGAAACTCCAGTTCAAGATTTCTAAACTCTGTCTGGTCCATCAACATCACCATTGGAGACAACAACAACATCATCATCATCATCCCTGCCATGGCAATCATCAGCAAGGTGCCCAAGGTTGTTGCAGTTACCACATTTTCTGTGGGGGCAGTGACAATCTTCATGGCCCCACTGAAGGCAGATCTCACATTGCTTTCGAATACAGGAGAAGGGGAGGTGCCCAGGGGCTGGGCAGCAACAGTGAGGGCAGGAGTAGGCCATACAATCTCATTTCCAGTGACCAGGACATCTGCAATGGAAGCAGTCTCCACAGGGGCATTCAGGGGATGTGGGAGAGAAGCAGCTTGGTGGAAGGGTCCAAAATGGAGAGGATAAAACAAGGCCATGTTGAGTATGCCAATAGATCTCATGAAAAAGAGGGTCATCCTCAGATGGAATATTGGAGGGAATGATAGAAGTTTGGTCCTCATCAAGAGGGGGGGTGTAGAGATGATCAGTAAGGGACAGATTGGACTCAGAGATGATAGGTAATGGGGATGGGGAAGGCAAGCATGGTGGAGAATGCAGATAGGGGGTAGACTTTGTCCAAGGAAGTGGGCACATTCTCCAGGGATTAGGGCAAGAAAGATTGGGAAGAGCAAGTGGAAGAGAGAGATGGAAAGTAGCTGTGAGACATATTGTCCAAAACCTAGTTCAAATAAAAGGTCCAGTGCGGCAGTGGGAGAGGAAGAAAGTCCTAAGGTCAAAGGACCTGAGTAACAAGGGGGTAAATTTGCTGGGCAAAGATTAAAATGATGGTTAAGAAGTTTTTGAGTATGATGATATAGTTTGACAGCAAGATGAATAGAGATGTTACAAGAGTAAGTAGATAATTGCTCCAGTTCATACACAGTGGGGGCATCATCAAGGATGGCAGCAAATAAGGTGTTGTGATGAATGCAAGGGAGGCGATCAGGATGAACTTGGTGGAGGGCAGTGATTGGGAGAGACTGGGACATATCAAGCAATGGGGTGGTGTTGGTGGAGAGCATGCTGGTGGATAACAAGGAGGGCTGATGCGATGAAGAGGAGAGCCACACAGATAAGGGTGAAGACAATCCAAAAGGGGGTGGGAAAGCGGTCCATCAGCAGCCCAGGAATCGTTTGTACTCTTTTAATAGTTCCTGGATGTTGGTAAGGTTTGATTCTGGTTCCCAGGTGTTTTCTGATGGGGCATAACCTTGCCATTTTATGAGGTATTTTCCTATCCCATGATGGGCAATGATGGCCTCAACTTCATATTGCTCTTCATCATTGATTATATCAGGCAGTGGGGAGGGGAAGTTTGGTCCATGTTCAGTGGTGGTTCGATAAGAGGAGAGTCTGGAGGCATGGAATACGTCATGGCATTTCCAGAAGGGAGGAAGTTTGAGGCAGAAGGCAAGGCTGGAAAGGACTTGAGTGACTTCAAACGGTCCTACTCTTTTTGAGAGTAATTTCTTGGATTGGGAGGAGAATTGGAGATTAGTGGTCTCCAACCACACCTTATCACCGACTTTCCAGGGATGGAATATGGAGGCAATGCATTCCTTCATCAGTTGTTGGATATTCTGATGGGCAGCCAATGCTTCATCTTACGCCTTGGAGATGATGGACAAGTGGATTTCTAAGGCAGGGAGGAAGGTCTTTCCTAGGGGTGGGTAAGAGTGGGGTTGATAGCCCATCATGAGGTAGAAAGGCGATTGGTGGATGGAAGAGTGGGTAGCAGAGTTGTGGGAGAATTCAGCCATGGAGAGAAGATCTACCCATTGATGTGGTCTTCCTTGGCAGAAGATGCAAAGGTAGGTTTCTAATTCTTGGTTGACGTGTTCAGTTTCTCCATCTGTTTGAGGATGATAGGTGGAGGAAAGTTTTACATCATAGGAGAGGATGCAAGTGAGTTCTCTAGCAAATGTGGAGGCAAATTGGGGACCTCTGTCAGAGATACAGATATTGTGTAGGCTGAAGTGGGGGAATACAGATTTGAAGAACAGGTTGGCTATGCCAGCAGCATTGATGGATTTAGAACAAAGAAGGAAAATTACCCCCTTCATAAGACCATGGTCAACCATGACCAATACAGAATCAAGGCCCCAGACAGAGGGAAGGCCAGAGATAAGGTCCATGGAGATTTGTTGAAAGGGGTGGGTGGTGGCAGAGGGGAGAGGGGAGAGAGGGGGGGCAGATGGATGGGTGTTTACCTTGTTAGCTTGGCAAACAGCACATCCCAAGATGTACCTGTGTATATAGGTGCCCATGCCAGGCCACCAGTAGTCTTGTTGGAGACATTGTTGTGTCCTAAAGACACCTTCATGACCCCCCATTGGTAAAAAGTGAATAGAAGAGACAAGGTCATGACAGGCAGTGTCAGGAACATATAGGTGATGTTTGAAGTATAGATTTTGGCCATCATAGAGCCAGTCAGATGGGAGGGAGTTTCAGAAGAGGGGGGAGTTGTTGGCAGCTGCCTCAAGAGCACATTTGACCAGAGGATCCAAGGAGGAGGAGCAGGCAAGTTTTGACTGGAGGGAGATGTCAAGGGCACAGATAACCACATGGTCAAGTAGGATGGATGAGCTGGTGTTATCTAAGGAGGTGTCCATGTCATCCTTTCAAGAGAGAGCATCTGTGGAGGCCATTTTGGAACCAAGGGTGACATTCCAGATGATGTCAAAGTTCTGCAGGAATATGCTCCATCAAGCTTGGTGGCATGACAGTTTCTGGGGGGCACACATGTAGGATAAGTTCTTGTGGTCAGTGATAACTGTAATGGGATGGCCTATACCATGAAGATAGTGGCACCATTCATCTATGGCAAGGATGGTGGCGAGGAGTTCCCAATCATAAATGTCATAGTTGCATTCAGTGGGGCCTAAGGTCTTAGAGAAGTATGCACAGGGGTGGAGGTCACCATTGGTGTCTAGCTGCATTAAAACAGCATCCACTGCTATGAGTGAGGCATCCAACATGAGGGTGAATGGTTTAGAGACATCAGAGAGTAGGAGAACAGGGGCAGCTGTAAAAATCTGTTGGAGAGAGCGAAAGGCAGACTCTTGATCAGGGCCCCACAACCAGGGTTGCTTGGTAGTGGTCAGGAGATGAAGGGGGGCTGCAATAGTGGAGAAATTGGGAATAAATTTGCAGTAGAAGTTGCAGAAACCTATAAAGGAGTGGACTCCTTTGATATTAGAGAGGGGGTTCCATTTGGTTATAGCAGAGAGCTTGACAGGGTCCATCTTGGTGCTGCCACTGCCAACGATCATCCCCAAGTATTCCACTTTGGGAACATCAAAGATACACTTGGAAAGTTTCAGGAAGAGGTGGAGATCATGGAGACGTTCTAAGATCTTCTTTGTATGATCATGATGGGTGGGAAAGTCAGAAGAATGGATGAGTATGTCATCCATATAGATAACCAGCCATCCTTTGGCTATCAGGTCATGGAAGGAGTGGTTCATGAACACTTGGAATGTGGCTGGGAAGTTACAGAGCCCAAAGAACATAACTGTGGGCTTGAATAGTCCTAAGGGAGTGATGAAGGCTACTTTCCAAGTGTCTTCAGGACAGATATGGATGTTGTTATACCCCCAGCGGACATTGAATTTGGTAAAGAGGGTTGAATTTCTCAATTTGTCAACAAGGTTGGAGATGAGGGGTAGAGGGTAGGCATTCTTAACCGTGTGTTCATTTAGATAGTGATAGTCCTGGCAGGGACAAAGGGAGCCATCCTTCTTTGGGACGAAGAAAAAGGGGGACACTTGTGGGGACTTGGAGGGGATGATATGGTCAGTTTTCAGGTGTTTCTCCACAAACACTTTATACACCTCCTGTTCTTGGAGGTTGAGGGGGTAAGTTTTTGCAACTCAATGGGAAAAGGAGTTCTTTAGTTCTATGGCATGGTCAAAGGTGTGTGGAGGTGGGAGGAGGTCATGGGTCGTTTCTTCAAAGACATCAGCAAAGGAGAAGACAGTAGGGAGGGATTTCTGGTCTATCTTGGCCTGGTTGGCAAGCTCAGTAGAGAGAGTCGTCTTACAGATAGACTCCCCCTTTAGCCAGGTTACTCTCTTTCTTAGTCAGGAGGTGGTTTTCTTATCGGAATCAGCTCCCAGCCAACACATTAGATATCTGGTAGGAATAGTGTCGAAAGATTTTCATTGGGGGCGAGAGAGATCAGGGAGAGAGAGGGTCCCTAAAATCCAATCGATCTTAGGGTTATGAGAGCATAGCCAGGGCATTCCTAGGATTACTTGGGAGTGTCCACAGTTTACTATCATTAGATCGATTGTTTCTTCATGGTTGGGAAAGGTTATGCAGATGGAAGCCTTGGCTTTGATGGATCCAGACTGGTTCTCGGTTCAATCTACATTATATGCTGCTATTGGTTTAGGGAGGGGTCGAGTGGGCAATGATAGTTGTCAGATAAGGGTCCAATCAATGAAGTTTCCAGTAGCTCCACAATCAATCAGGGCACTGGTGTCAACAGTTTTTACTCCATGGGAAATAGTCAAATGGACTCGAATTGTATTCCTGGATGGTTCAGCTAAAAGTACAGGAGCTATGACATGGGGAAGGGGAGACATCAAGACATTCTTCCTTTCTAAAAATCCTTGTTGACTAGAGTAACAGACCAGACTTCTTCAGTTGTTTTTTCTTCTTCTGCCTCATTAAAGCAGGCATGGAGGACTTGCAAGATTTGTTGGGGATCCTTCCCTTTAGCCTTCAGACTACACACATACTGTGCAAGTTCAAAGGGTTGAGTAGTTTCAACAGCTTGGATTCTGGAGGAAGATGGGATAAGAGGGGGGCATTTTCCTCAGGGTTGATTCTGGTGGTTGGGATGATTACAGGTAGAACATCCTGCTTTCTTACAGATGAAACATAGGTGGTCACATAGGCAGCATGCCTTTTCTACAGGGAACAGGTTTAGGGCATCTATGTCCATAGTGTTGGGGTCTTTGGTATAAGTAGAGGTGTGAGATGAGGAGTGGAAGGGGCAGTCATCCCCTTTCAGAATGTTATTGTCCATTTCAAGGTGTTTCATAAACTTCTTTGCGTCTTTGACCCACTTGTCATAGGTGTCAGGGAGGTTCATCTATGAGAAGATAAGGTGACAAAGAGGGGGATATAGTCCTTTGGCAAATTTCTGGCAAACAGTCTCCTTGTCTTCAAGGTGGGCACAAAGAACAGCAGTGGAGAAGTTCTGGACATAGTCCTGGAGTTTATAATCATCAATGATCCAAGGGTCTCTTTTGTTTTGAACAACTTCCTGTCAGAGGGTATTGAGGGTTTGTCTGGCTGTTCCTTCAACATCATAAGGGACAAAAATAGAATTAAAGTCTTCAGTTACTTTATCAAAGGTCTTGTCTTCTTTCTTGGTGGTGGGGTCTTGTAATAGGTGATACCATTTTTCAGTGAAATGGACACCAGATCCTCCTCCCATCTTGTTGAGAAGGGTATAGATTTTTAGGGGATCTGACAAGAAAATGATGTTGTTGGCCTCAAAGTGGCCTTTCATGGTGCTGATCCACCATGCTGCTTTCTCAGGTTCACCAGAGAAATTGGCAGAAAGGGTGGACTTTAACTCAATGGGCTTTGGGGTGGTAGTCATGGCAACTGGCGAGGATGGGCAACTTGGGGGGGGTAACTGGAATAGGGGAAACGATCCCTGGGTTATAGATGGTGGTGGCAGGCAAGGGCAGGGCATCAGGGAGATCTTCAATCTCAATATCTGAGTCTTCTGTGGTAGGAAGAGAGTCGGCAGATGGGACAGGCAATCAGCTGGCAAGAAGGGTTCTCAAGGCCCCAGAGGTGTGGACAGAGCAAGGGGTAGGAGTGGGATTGGAGGAGGATCCAGCAATCCTTCATCTGGGGTTGGGTTGGTCAGCTATGGTGACTTACTTCACAAGGAACAAGTCAGAGGGACAAGCTACTTCTTTTGTAATGTTGAAGGGCTCTTCTGTGCCCAAGACAATATTCCTTGGACTCTAGGAGGTACTCACAAAGAGACTCAATGTCTAGAGAGCAAGAGTTCAAGTAGAGTGAGCACAGAGTGAGCACAGTAGGGTGTAGAATAATGCAGAACTAGCTGAGGAGTATAGGAGAGAATTCGACTAACTCTTATAGTACAGTTGGAGCGGAGATAGAAATAGAGACAAACATAAGTAAAGGAGGACCTGCCACTGCACTGACCAAGATGACAAAGATAGTTAGCTAAGCAAGAACACTGGGATCAAACCAGCAAGAGAGAAGGCTTAGTAACAGATGAAGAGATCAGAATACACAACATTATGAGAGAAATGTTGTAGGAGATGACTGTTCTGAGAGATGTTTAGATAAAAGGGTAGATCATGATATCATCAGAATAGAAGGCAATGAGGAAGGAATGGAAGGAATCAAAGGCAAATGGAAATGAGTGTTCAAGACAGAAAGCAACTAAGAAGAGACTGGAACAAAGGTGAATGACTGTAACACTCGGCTATTGAGCTGGGCTGCTGCAGCATGTCTAATCAACTTCAATTGGGTCTGGTATCATGTTGCACTTATATTGGTACTTGGTGTTGCTCTGACAGTTTCTATAGACCATGTGCATCATGTATGCCACATCTGATTTGCCTGGTATGGCCTTGATGCAGTTTGATGGCTGGGTGAGTCCAGCTGCTGCCACTGACCTTTGTAGATCATGATCTCATCTGTTCTCAGCAGTGTGGCAGATCTTGGTGCTTGGGAGGTCATAGATGGTGTCTAGGAAGTGGTTTGGGCAGCCTAGGTACATTGCAAATCTTCTGCATTCACTCTGTGTGCTGACTTCTCTGGTTGTTAGCTAGCATCTTCATATCAACTCGTTTCAAGTTGTGATGCATGTCGCTTGCTGTGCTGTCTGTCTGCCACCTTCTACCATCAATATTGACACTTTTGCCATTGTCTGGGTGCATCCAATCGCATTCCTCATTGCTCCTCATGTCCAACTTGTTGACTGGTGCTTCTGGGCCTTTGGAGTTGACTATTTGATGTTGCACATTTGCATCAGTGAAGCAGTGGTTGCTAACACTTTTAGGATGTTGTGGGAGGCCATGGACATCATCTGGTGCGGTCATGTTGTGCTCCTGGCTGCATAGCTCATTTTGAGCTTCTTCAGGTGCATCTTTCACTTCTTGAGCTTGTGAGCGGCTTCATTGGCCGCTTATAGTCATGCTTGGAGGTCCCCAATGCCATTGACATGTCGCTTTGCTGACAAGCTTGCATTGCTTGTTCTGGAACCTCTCTGGTGAGTTTTCTTTACTCCCTCTGTCCAATGCTTGGCACGATCGTTCTAATGAGTTCCACAGGTTCTTTGGCTGTCTATGAGTGAGCTGAGCACTCCATGACACTGTCATCATGCCCACTTCAACTTCTGGGTCAGCCAGCTCATACTCAGTCACTTTGGATGAGTTCTTCTGCACCCTGCACAGTACTGACTTTCTGGCATCTTGTAGTGCATCCAAGGGCTTCTGTGGGATGTCCCTGGGGCCCTCAGCATGGATAGACATTCCCATTGCATCTGTGTCATGTGTGGTGAGTCCAGCATTGATGCTCAGGTACCTGGCTCACTCCTCCTCAAGCTCAATGCTTAGGATTACAAGCACTACATTCGCAGTGTCAGTGGGTGGCTTGCCTTTATCATTGACTGACTGCTTGTCCAAGGCTTTGTATGTACACGTGGTGGGTTTGTTATTTCTGGTGTCAGCACTCATGCTCCAGTTCTCCCCTTTGAGCAGTGTGTGCTGTGGGTGAGTGTTTGGCAATGGATTATCACACGCAGTGGATTCATCCCTGCTGGCACTTGTGGTCCATCTCTCCCCTCAAGTGGCATGCTGGGGAGTTGCTCTGGTATATGCTGGATCTAGTTTCCATTTTCATTCGCATTGATGTCTATGGATGGATTTGCTGTGGGTGTTGCAGTGGTCTGATCTGTAGACATCTCCACTGAACCTTCTTCAATTGATGGTCCATCATGGGCTTCATGCATGTGTATGTTTGCTTCACAGCTGCACCCATCTTCATTAGATTTCTCTCTAGTGTTCTGTATACCTTCTGCTGCCCATATATCACTCTGGATGATGTCTTGGCTCTGTTTGCTTATTGCTGGCTAGCTCAGCAGTGTCCAAATGGCATGTGGGGTGGCTGTCTCAACTGATGGAGTGCCTTTCGGCTCATGTGATCTGTCTGCTGGCTTTGCAGGCTCAGCACTTGTTACATTTGGGCTGCTCGCTGGGGTTACAAGGCTTACACTATAAGCATCTAGACCTGGGCTGCTCACTAGGATGGCAAGACTTATGCCGTTGGCAGCTAGGCTGCTCACTGGGATTGCAAGGCTTATGCCGTCAGTCATTTGATGGTTGTACAAGGTGCTCTGCATGCTCACATTTGTCTCAGTTCTGCCATATAGGTCCCAAGTGACCTTGGTGTTCATTGAGCATTGCAGTCAGGCCACACTCATACAATAAGTCATGTTGAGGTGGAGTTGTGGATGGCTATTGCAGTCTGGTTCATCCAGCATGAGTTTGGTGACCATGAGCTTGTGTGGCTCATGTGGTCTGCCAGTGGATGCTGGAGGTATAGCATAATGATGTCAAGTGTACTAGTAGCATATGCAAGTGGCTGTCCTAGGTGGTATGCATACTGTTGCACTTGTTTGCTCAACTTCATTTGGTTTGCATATTGTAGTGCTCCCCATTTCAGATGTGCTCCCTCTGTTGACTTGTATATAATCTCCTGACTGCTGTGATTCCTCCACTGTGGTTATTCTGGCTGTTCAGACCTGGGGTGCACCTGTACAGTCTAGCACTGCATGGTGGTCTGGTCCTGTTGCATCATTGGAGTGGCTGTGCAGTGTGTTTGGTATGCATGCATTGTCTATTGTCTTGTTGCATAGTTCAGCTGTAGCTTGAGTAGCATTAGCTGGCAAGTTGAGTAAGATTGGGTAATTATCGCTGAAAATGGATGTGAGGTGGCAGAACATGTCATGTGTGGAGTTGTGGCACATGATGGAGGAAAGGAGTGTGTTGGAGATGTCTACAAAAATGATACATTTTGCAAAATAGTTTGCTGAGTTCCATGAAGCAAGTTCTTGTGAGTCATTCAGCCTGGGTGCTGCACCAGCAAGGTGGCTTAGTATGCCTTCTGCTGCCATGGTCATGAGAATCTGGTCACAGTAAATTTGCCAATCTTGGTGTTCACACACAGACCTTGGAAATTCAAGCATTTCACTTGATCTGCTTTGAGCTGAGAGGATTCAGTGTAAGATTTGAAGTTCCTGCCTAGGTACAAGCAGGGCTCATAACCTATTGTGAGGTTGGAATTGCTCAGCAGAGATCTAAGCTAGGAACTATGAGAACCTCAGTAGATGTCAAGCTACTGATATTAATGATACTACCTATGAGAACTATAGTAGGTTAGTATAGTAGCAATGCCTATGAAAATAGGGCTTACCCTCAGTAGATGTCAAGCTACTGAGGAAATAAACCAGAGACTACTCTGAAAAGTGTACACTCTAAGCTTATGTAACATTACCATAAATGGAAGCTAAAGTGCACTGGTCAAGTTTACAACAGAGACATCATTGGATCTCACTGAACACTTGCAACCATTCAGGATTGAACTGCAAAAGCAAGAACAGATAGCATTGAAACAAGCAACATTGGATAGATGGTTTGGGCAGTAGCCAACAGTCAAACAAGTTATGTTGTGATATTTGTCACACCCTGTCACACCAACTTGAACTACATATTGCTAACAATGCATCACCCTTCCCAATGAAGTGTCTACCATATTTTCCTTTTTTGAATTACATAATATGTAGCCCAAAATTTTGGAAACTCCTGTTAATACTTGGGTGCAGGGCTCTTACTATTTAGGCTTTCTTTATGGGATTCCCCACTGTTTCAAGCAGGGTGAAACATGGGTGGCCTAAATGAACAGCATCATAGTATGATAGTCACTATGATAGGACTATCTTTTACCCTCTTCTCTGTGATGAATCTGTAACGCTCCATACTTGTCCCGGCTATCTCGTCCTACTGGCAACATACAGGATGTCTCCGAACATATCGTCGAACCAGACTGTGAGAGAAATCCCACCGCGCAAGATTTCAGACGCGGAGGACTTGGACAAGCCCAGCACCGAGTGCATCCAGTTTCCCGAAGGCGGCACTGCGGCGTGGTGCATGGTGGTTGGGGGGTAAGTGTTTACCGTGTCGTCATTTTCCCCTTGGACCCTTTGACTCGGAGTGACACATTTTGTCGTTGTAATCATGCCAGGTTGCTGGTCCAGTTTTGTGTTTTCGGGTGGGCGTTACTGTTTTACCTTTGCAAAGTGATGCACGCTCACACAAAAAAGGTACATCTCGTCGTTCGGCGTTTATCAAGGTTAGGACGCTCCTACGGAGTTCCTCGTGGCTCCGTATTCACGTTCGCAGACTTTTATACCCGACATTATCTAACTGACGAATCGTCGTCCGCGATATCGTAAGTCTCTTACAGAGCTTTGGTGTATGCGGAACCAGAAGTCCGCTTGATAGCTGGATAGGAAGCATCAATGCATTTCTTTCGGCTGGCCTCGGTCTCGTTGCAGGTGCACTCTATGATCGGGGTTACTTGTATGTCTCAACAACCTCAGCGTCCTCCAACACTCGGTACTAATTATACCAAGTTACCACCTGTTAATCGGGGGGTCGATACTGCTGTCGTTCACCCTGTTCATGCTTTCGCTCACCCAACCAGGCCAATATTATCAGGTGCATCTCTCTGCTGTCAATATATCGTATGGACTATCCACCGAGTTGTGATGACAGGTCCTTCTTGCGCAAGGAATCGGCCTCGGAATAGCTCAAGGGATTTTGCACGTCCCGAGCCTAGCAGTGATCTCTCAGTATTTCCACCGACGTCGTACGCTTGCAATGAGCCTCGTCACATCTGGATCCTCACTCGGATCGGTCATCCATCCCATCATGTTGAACAATTTATTTAACCGTGGCATTGGCTTTACCAACGGCGTGCGGATAAGTGCTGGGTTTGTCACTGTCCTGCTTCTCATCGCTTGTCTCCTCATACGCACACGGTTGGAGCCACCTAAACGTCCTGCAAATTACCTGTCCGTCGGAAAGGGTGTCGTCCACGACGTGCCGTTCATCATTATGTGTATCGGGTAGGCGTCTATCCTCTGTTCTATAGCCACGCTGAGTAAACCTACCGGCAATGTAGACCGTTATGCCTTACTATGGGATTCTGCTTCCCGCTCTTTTACTTGCAATTGGATTCTGTCAAACACGGGAATTTTGAGACATTCTCGTTCTACTCAGTACAGGATTCTTTCCTATCACCTGGCCTTACGGATCCTAATCTTTTGCCCGCCCAGTTGGTAATCCTAAACGGGGCAGGCTTCATAGGTCGATTGTCTACCGGATTCATAGCACCCCTCGTCGGCGTGCCCAGGCTCATAATCATAGCGGCCGCCGTGTGCAGCATTCTCCTTTTCGGCATGATCGGTCTAAGCAGCATTCCGTCGGTCGCGGTCCTTGGGACGATCTATGGCTATTTCGTAGGCGTGTGTCAGTCAATCCTCTCCTCTCACTTTACCGCGACAGACTTAATCGCCGGCACGGATAGTTACCGCATTGTTGGCACCTCTCACGGCCCTCCTCACCAGCGATCTCTCGGAACTCGGGTTTGTGACTTTCCCGTGCCCTTGGTCGTTTGCGTATGAATGCTCATACACGATCTAGCGTTCGCATGGGAATCTGTGTGACGGTCACCAGCATCGGTAGTCTCCTTGGTGCGTCCTCGTGTTGAATCATCTCACGCCATTTCTCGTTGACGAGCATTCCCTCCAAGGCGGGCCTGTGTCCGGTGCGCTGCTCACGTCACAATACAAGTGGTGGCGGCCCTCGCTCTTCAGTGGTGTACGACTTCGTTTGTCATCCTGACAAAGGGCCACTTGCTGACGTGGTCTGGTATTAGCTCATCGCACTCTTCGGGTGCTCTTTGCTGGTGGTGATGCAACTCGTACTGACCCGCCGGAACCGTTCAAGTGAGAAACAGGATCCTTGAGGCTCAGGGGGGTGCAAGAGTAACATATATCCACAACGATCCGAACTATCCACAAGGCTGCAATTGTCCGATGCGTGCATAGGTAGCTCTAAAAATATAACTACAATGTTGCATCTAGCGTACGGCCTGAAATCCCACGCGGACGCGTGTGAGACGTCTCGGATTAGATGGATTCACGGCGACTTGACTGCTATCTAAGCATGCAGGTAATTGAGCGTTCTGAAACATCCCAAGGCTATCCCGGCAGTGGTGGAATAAATCAAGATGCGAACTGGAAACGGGCTGTACGTCAAAAACGGGTATGGAACTGGAACGATTTCAGAGACCCCCGTCAGCATCCCAAATGCGTCGAGCTTTGAAAATGACGCGAAAGACTCACAAGATCCGTTCAACGTGGCGCAATACTCTGATAAGGAAGCATACCAGACGGTAAAGACGACAATGGTCGCCGGGGCCGCCTTGCGAACGTACGTCTTGGAAAACTTGGGCTCGACCGCGAAAAACTCGATCAAGAGCATGAACAGAGGCAAGGCGTGCAACGCGAGATCGGTCGAGAGCGGGAGACCCATGGGACGTGGTATGCCACCGGTCGGGGTTTGGGACCTGGCCGATGCAGGTAGGATGAGATCCGGGAGGAATATGAGGAGGGACCAGTAGATGCTCGAGATGACGAATTCGAGCTGCGAACGTGTCGTGAGTTCAGCTGGGCGTGTTACTCGAGTGCGCGACGCGCGAGGGATGCTCTCACCGGCAAGGATATCATCAAGAGTGTTTTCTTGACATGACGCGCGACTGTGTCGTCTCGTCAGTTTCGTTGTCGACGCGCGAGGTTTGCTACATTGAGCACTGAAGTGCTCACCCTTCATGGATGGGAACACGTCATTGAACAGACTGACGACCATACACGCCCATGAAATGAACAGCCTATCGGGGTTCAGGGCGACCGCACACCCAGGGTGAGCCGCTCAGCAGGTATTGGTGTGCATTGAAAACACGCTTACCCCTGGTTCGTCAGAAACCTGAGTTGACCGCCCTTTCCGGCCACAAATGACATTGCTGTGGGATTTTTGAGGAGGTCGAACCACCCCCACGCCATTATACCTGCCGCAGTTGCGTGCAGAACGAACGCCGAGGGTCGTCGCATGGTCAAGCTATTACTGGAGTAGATTCACAGAGCGCGGTTTGGATGAAGGAGAACGAGCAGGGGACACAAAACACAACAAAAAGCCACGCGTCTCAGAGGTGCTGGCGGGAGGCGATTTAAATGAAATGAAATGTAAGACAGCACTCGTCACCCATTGTGACTGTTTCGGGCGCTTGTTGTAGCCGAGACCCCGTCATGATAAATAAATTCTATGTAAACTACCATCCAGATCATATATCGTCCGAAATTGTCTGTGTGGTACGAAGTGTTGGTCATCTAGCATGGAGTCCATTGAGCGTCCTGAGACAGCCCAGAGCTATTCCGGCAGTGGCGGCATAGATCAAGACGCGGACCGGGAATGGACTATACGTCAAGAACGGGTATGGGACTAAGACATCGTGCCAAACCAAATGAAGCCGTCAGAATTAGGGAACGTCGAGCCGCAAAAACGACAGAAGGACTTACAAAATCCATTGAACGTGGCACAATATTCTATGAACAAGGCGTACCACATGGAAAAGGCCAGGAGCGATACCGGCGCCACCTTGTGAACATATGATTTTGGGAATTTGGGTTCAAAGACGAAAAAGTCGATCAAAAGGGTGATCAGAGGCCAGGCATGCAGGGCCAGATCGATGGTGAGTGGAAGCCTCGGCGCAACTGTGGATGTGATCAGATGTGGCCGGAAGAGTAGGAGGGACCAGTAGATGCTTGAGATGACGAATTCCATCTGCACAAGGGTACAAGTTCAGTTGTGGTGGGGGGTCTGGCACGAGGGATTCCTACCGGCATCGACACCATCAGGAGTGTTTTCTTGAGGCGGCGAACGACTGTGTCGTCCTGTCAGTCGTGGAGAGGATTCGGTACCTGGACGATACTCACTCGTCACGGACGGGAATGCGTCACAGACCAAGCTGACGACCATATACAACCATGCAAAGAACAGCCTATGAAGGAGTGCGCGAGCATCGGGTCAGTTCTGCACGGTACGCAGCCGAACAGCATGAGCTACATTACCCATGGTTCGTCAGAAACTGGAAACGACCGCCCTTTTGGGTCCTCATCACCGCGCCGAAGGTCTGTCTAACAGGATTGAGCCATCCCCACGCCATGATACCCGCCCCGATCGCATGCAGAACAGTCGCCGAGAGTCGTCGCATTGCCAGTCGAGTGAATCCGGGGGGGTCTGGATGAATTTTAAAGGGCAACGGGCTGCACGGAACACAGCAGACAACTTGCTGGCTGCCATCCTGTACATGTGTGGGGTGTCATGACATCGGGTGTGATGTTGGCACGTTTCAGCTGTTGTCATGGCTGTACTCACGGTCAGAAAGCAGCTTGACATTATTTCTCAACGATGCGTGCCTTTGGGCTGTCTCGCTCGCTACACGTCTCTAGTTCACTTCGACACCTAGTTGGACCCAACGACCCCGTCTCCAACCTGCGCCCCGTCATCTATACCGACACGCCCGCATCGCATTCCCAAAGACACGTCCACCACCCCTACTCTCTCCACGAATTCACAGACGTCCCACACGACCACACCCTAGAGCTGCAGTACAAGCTCGCGCGAGAACAGCTCGACGCGTTTAACCACAACTACTGGACAGACGTACGTCGTCGCCTGGTCTCGGTCGTCCACTCATAGATGATGCTGATGCTGATGCCAGAGCAACACGCGGTTCGAGGCAGCCAAGCAGTCCGTCTTGGCATCTCTTCCTGAGTCTGCCTCGCTTGAAACGCGCGAAAACGCACTCTCAGGGTTTTACAAGAAATGGGTGATGCAGGAAAAAACGAGGCAGGAAGAATACTCGGACGAATGGCGAAAACGTAATTGGGACACCATCCTCCTCGCTGCTCGTGTAGAATACCAGCGCTTCAAGCAGCGCATTCTATAATGATACAACAGGGAGGTCGACGTGCCAGGCGATGTACGGATGTTCGCCATAACATTGATACATTGAGGCGACGAATCCTAGTACAACTACCAAGGGTCATCGCATTTCGTATCCCAGCTCTTCCATAGCCAGCTCCCTCACTCGAAAGTAGACATCGTCCAACTTCATCTTTTCCACTATCGAACTCTCAGCCCTAAAGTCTCTTCCCAACTCGCCCACTGTCTCGGCCGGCGTACCAGGGAATCGTGATGACGTCTCCGGCATCAGAGGGACGGGTAGACATTGTACGGGATCAAGATCGAACCCCTCTGGCAATGAATCATTTGCAGAGGTCGAGGCAATCGTTGGTAAAACGAGGATGAGGGTCTGGTATAGCGCGGTTGCGCAGAAGCGAGCTTTTAATTGAGCATCGGTGACGTTGACTGTTTGGCGGATGGCATCCCAACTGTAGAGTTCTTAAATACATACGAACGAGGAGCACGTCAAGAGGGTGGAGAACGTACTCGTCGTGGTAGTACACCCGACACCAAGCCCTTCTGAACGACGATAGTCGTCGAACATCTGGGATATCCTGAATAACATGTTCAGCGTCATACTCGTGCGCAGAACTTGGGGGAATTTACTTCGGCTCTCGCAAGCAGGTGCAATGCGGTTGCGTAGTCGTCCACGGTGTCTGCATTGTCTTTGAGCGTCAACACGTCCACTAGTCCTTCGACGTTCAACACCTTGCCCTGCAAGATGTCCCTCACATGGTTTTTGAGCATCTATCCACATCCATGACTCCGATAAGTACTATAGGCAACACCAAATTCATACACGCACCATGATAAGCCCTTTCCGTTCGCTTTCCTTGAACTTCTTCGCTTTTGCAGACAGAACGGCATCCAACTGCGCGTCTAGGCTGTTCTTTTGTTTACCACGCATGGAGTTCACAACGACTTGGAAATCCGCGAGTAGCTTTTCCTGCACGGCAATAAAGTCCAGACCGTTGTGAAACGCTGCCACAAAAGTCATTAGATATGAACCAACATCCTCAAGACAGGATAACAGCACACCATCAAGCATCTTCTCGTCCAGCGTACCACCTTCTTGCAAGTTTGCGAGCTGGGAGAGCTTTCCGAGGGACAGCATGAACTAACATATCCAAGAGAAAAAAAAGGTTAGCGCACGACCATGAGGAAGAGTAGCATCGGGGAACACCCCAACACACACATGTTTCACCCTAAGATTACTCGCTCCCGCTGCCTCTTCCAACAGCCTCCCACTCGCATCTCCAAACCTGTCCCTCCCCATGTCATTGACCCAAGCGATAGCATTGAACTCTGGTCGTGCTGCTCGCTCTTCGCCCTCTCGCCCTTTGCCTTTCTTGTCCTTGGTGAACAGCTTATCCATGATAGGACCCCATACGCTTTCATCTGCAAAGACGACACGAGCCTCGCCCTGTGCGATACACCACCGCACGACTTCGCTGCCGAACACATCGCCGTATCTGGTGAGGTAGTTTTGGATGAGGTTCGCTTGCGGGTTCGCGGAAGGGGGGTATGGTGTCGGGCGCAAGAGAAGCGAGGCGAGGGAGGGGAAGTCCGTGTAGGTCGTTGCAAGGGCTAGGGCTTGCTGGAGGTGGGAGGTCACGCCTAAGGAAGATAATTCATAAGAGAGGCTTGATGAGGAACGCTATTTAGAAGCAACGTACGCAGCGTCTCGAGGACCTCGGGTCTAAGTTGCGCAAACTTGTCCTCGAGTTCCTTTCTGTCGCTCTGTGAGTGCGGATCATCAGCAGCCATAGGGCTGAGGGTCAACAGAACACACGTTAGCAAAAGTATGTAGGAGAAATGAAGGGTACTTGCCTTGTAAGCCAATCTAGCCTCTCCTGCAGGCATGCAAACAATAGCATCGCCAATTCAGGTAGTATATCCACTACATCCTTTCCAGTAGTGTTACCCCCACTATCCTTGGCCACCTTTGTCACGGCGTCGACGAGCTTTAGCAATGCATCAATAACAGCAGGCCTACTTGTCCACGGTTTGACCATTGGAAGCTCGACGCCATATACACCAAGGTTATATGCACGGTAAGAAAGCGCAGCTTGAAGCGTTGCCTAACAATCATGAAACCATCTTTAGATACGTAACTCTGTCATCCAGGAAAAGACGACAAACCACGACAGCTCCACCGAGCTCTTTCAATGCTCCAATGCTCCAAAACCCGTTCCTTTCTAGCTGGCCCAGATAGTCCACCATGAAAACCAGTAATTTTCCCACATCAGACACGCGATACTTGAAGAAATCTCGTGTGATATCTTGCGAGGGGGTTGGCTCAGGTGTCGCAGGCGTAGGATTAGACGAAGGAGTTGAGGTGGACGAGATGCGAGTGGTAGAGAATACATGGATAGTATCAGTAATGAGGGAATGGAGCGCGCCAGCACTGGGCAATGTCAGTGTCAGAGACAAATTTCGTGTCAGGGATAACTTAAAGGAGGCAGCTCACTCGATATGCTCATTCAATCTGATCCAAAGTTGATGGCATGCGTAGAGTTTCTCAGCGTCGATCGCTAGGCGTTGACGACTTCTTTGAGACATCTAGAAGGGAAAATAAGAATCAGAACAGGGGATCTCTAATCAAACCACGACAATTTCATTGCTCTGGTGACGAAGGCATCCTTTTTGGACGACAAAATGACCAAGAAACCAAGCGATGTCACACTAACCTTTCCCAAGGCGCCATTGTCATTGATGAACCTGATGAGCCAGCTCAACCGCTCTTTCCGTGCGGTCAGTTGGTATGTAAGATCATGGTTCGGCCGGACGATTTCAGCATCTGAAGTAATAGATTAGCCGATTAGTACGAAACAACCAGCACAGTAACGAAATAAAATTAAAAAAAGGGAGGGGGGGGGGGTGAAACTACGCCTTACCACTAGCTACTACCGCAGTGCTGATCCCTTCTGCAGCACGCATAAGCGCTTCTCCGTCAAGTACCGGTGAGGGTGGTAGAATGAATTGCAAAGGGTTGGCAGGGATAGGAGAGTATAAAATGGCTTGTTTCAAGGTAGCTCTAAGCAGGTTGGGGAGGGACCTATTCCATAGCATATCAGCATGCACGAGAACCCACCACTAAACTGGGAGAAATGCTATCACTTACTCTGCTTTGAATGCTTGCACTTTTTCCACGTCCAACGAAATCCGTAGCATCGACTCCCGGGTAACCATCAGAACCCCAGCTTCATTCGTCGCGTCTCCACCGTCAGTGTCCATGCCATTGCTCGGGTCTCCATGGTCAAGAATGATGACCGGTGGGAGTGCAGAAAGCGCAAAGAACTGATCATTTGAGGATTTGAGAACAAGACGGTCGTTGTAGGGTGTATCTGGAACAGGGAAACTTTGAGATCCTCGACGAGTATATGGGAGAAGATTGCCTGCCTCGAGCACAGAAAATCACGACCTCGCCGAATAATACTGCAATGACTGCCCCTTCAGAAAGCAGGGTCAACCGTGGATGCGCAGGTGGAGAAGCAGCATTCTGATAACACGTTAAATGCAAGATCGACATGACATAGAAAATGATCATGAGAGCCTTGAACGGGACATAGCTACGCAACAAACACTCACAGCAACATAAGGCACTACAGTGACGCCATCAACCCCCCACAATTCACCATGCGCTACCAGGCGGACGACGACATACACCCTACGGGGTCCAAAGTTAAATTGATCAACGACCATTGCTCCAGGATCCTCCTCGGTGCCTGCAGAAGCATAAGAAACCAAGAGCACAAGCGTATTGGAGCTTGCATCCTATAATCAGCGAGAACAAGAACGCCTTCGCAAGCTTGCTCACCCCTCGATAGCCAGATCTATACCCTCAAGATCCTCTATGCCAACTCCCCCGCTAATTGCTTCCCGTACAACTCCGGCCACGTCTGTCTCGCCTCTCAACTCTTCTGTTCCTAATGTCCACTTCTGTATCCTGGTCTCGACCAAAGCAAACATATCGTTCCCGGATGAGATGAGTGCGACGATATTGCCCGGCTCCGGTCTCCTTGCAGGGGACGGCGCTGACCATCCAAAGAGGCGCGAAAGAGAGAGGGAAGGTGGTGTTGGAAGGGCAAAAAGCTGCATTGTGATGGTGTGTTTTCCACCTTGTGAGGCGATCCCTAACCGAAATATCCTTCCAGTAGACGTGGCAACTAGGTATGAGTATGTCCCGCCAGACATCCCGCCGAGACCTCCTTGATCGGTCCGAACAACACATGAGACGTATTCTTCTTCGGTGGCCTCGAGAGGGAGATACACCGCCTCGAACGTGCCTCCTCCCGAAAGTCCGGAGGAAATCGAGGGCCAGAAACGCGTCGCGCCGGTGGGGGAGACGAGGATGAGACCTGGTTCAATGGAGCGCGAACGAGAAGGGACAATGGCATGATGAGGTGCAAGAGATGTGACGTTTGCATAGCCGGGAGAGGGAGGAGGACACGGAAGGATATAACATGTCGGGCTTGGTGAGGTTGGTTTGAGCGTGGCATGGGACCAGAGGAAGCAGGTCTTTGCAGACGCGACGAGCGTATACCCCGAGGTGATGTCCACGCACCCCGTATACAACTCGACCAAAAAATCTATGAACAATGGACGTTGTGAATTAGGATACAGCACAACCCGTAGCGACGCGCACCTGTGGACTGGAGAACTTGTCTGACCTCCACCGGCAGCGTGCCATACAAGTCAACCACCAGCTCCTCTGTTTTCGCGAATGTTACGTCCTTTTGGCCTGATATCCTCTCTGCGTGTGCATGTGCTACAGGCGCTGGTGCTTCGTCGACCTCCATGCCAGACTCAGGTACTGAGCGGGGTGGGGTGGCAGGAGGCGCGACGCGGTGGGCACCGATGAACCTGCGGGTCCGAGGTGGCGTGCCGGACGAGGGTTTCGGCGTGGTATACCTATGGGTCCTTCGGGGAGGTGGGGAGGCGAAGGTCGCCATCGAGTTGGTGGTCGAGGACAAGGCTCTCGTATAAACACTCGACAATACAACTCGGACTGTCTACAACTAACTACCATGACACCAACAGGATTTCGGTGCCTTCCTCTGCCACTCGTCCAGCTATCCTTACCTGCCGTTTTAAAGTGTGGCCAGTCGTTCCGGTGGACGAGCTATCCTATCGCTTGTGACCCCGCCGCGTATGAATACCGGTTTTGTCTCCGAGACCGCGTTGTCTGCTTGAGACAGTCCTCCGAGGCCATTTACTATCGTTCTGTCTTCCCTAACGAACTTCTCCACCCAGCGCAAGCGGATGCTCGCGAGGAGGAAACGTTGGCTTGGCTCAAAGACTACTTTCAGCTGGATGTCGACCTCGTCAAGCTGTATGACGGATGGAGCGAACGAGATCCCGTCTTTCGCAACGTCCGACCCCGTTTCCCTGGTATCCGCATGCTGCGACAGGATCCCTGGGAGAATCTCGTCTCGTGAGTGAACAGAAAGCACTGGCCTCGATATTCGACACGATTGCGCTTAGATTCATCTGCTCCTCGAATAACAACATTGCGCGCATAACAAAGATGGTCCATGCCCTTTGCAAACACTATTCGCCGCCCCTCCTGTCCCTTGACCCTCCAGTTCCTGACTTGGACGACACAACGAAAGGTGTCACTTATCATCCATTCCCGCCCCCAAGTGCTCTGGCTGTCCCCGAAGTTGCGACAAAACTGCGGTTGCTTGGCTTTGGATATCGTGCAGATTTCATTCAGCGAACGGCAAATATGCTGATTGACGAACATGGCGCTGCTACAATGGATTCGGGCGTCCACTCTGACATTGAAGCTCCAGAGAAGTGGCTCATGACCTTGCGGGAACTGGGTACCCCTGAAGCAAGAGAACAATTGGTCAGATTTGTTGGGGTGGGTCGCAAAGTTGCCGACTGTATCTTGCTTATGAGCCTAGACAAGGTAGCCTCGGACACCTATCCCGCAGAATCAATACTGATCCCGTAGCATAGAGGGATGTTATCCCAGTGGATACCCATGTCCATCAAATCGCAACGAAGCACTATGGGTTCCGTTCTCTTGGGAGTTCGAAAGTTTCTATGACCCCAAAGCTCTACGACGAGATCAGCAGCAAACTGGCCGATACATGGGGCGAATACGCTGGATGGGCACATTCCGTGCGTGGTTGGCACTTGATGCAAAGCCTCGAGCTCATGTCAAAGCAGGTTCTTTTCACAGCTGATTTGAAGGTCTTCTCCTCCTACGGAATGCCAGCGTCCCCTTCTACCTCGTTAGATGTTACACCAAGTTCTACGCCAACAGCAACCCCTGCCAGTCTCTCCTCGAGTACCAAACGGACGAGGAAAACTGTACCGCTTGACACGGATGAGCTTCCAGTGATGATAGACTCCACGCCGCGGGGTGTTCTCAGCGATTGCATCGAGGACGGCAGTCTGGCTGAGAGGGTCCAGAAGAGACGGAGGGCCATCGAGTAGATCATCACCCATGGTGTGGCTGTGTTGTAGATATATGGAGAACCTTTGTCGCCTGCGAGGCGTAATTCCCTTCCGTCATCTGCCGTTGCTCGCAGGATGTCGAGTTCGGTACAAGAAATCATAGACACGACACACGAAAGCGACCGCGAGGACCACTCGTCCGGATCTGAGCCAGAACACACGGGTAACGTCCCGGACGCACCGCGACCTTCGTCATCCAAACGCAAGAAGAAGAAAAAGTCCAAGGCTGCCAGAGTCCTGGACTCGCTGCGCGGGAACGAGTTACCGCACCCTGCTGTAGATCACCCCGTCACCGCTGAGCAAGGCGCTCGAGTGGCCTCACCAGAGGCCGAGGCTGTCCTGCAAGCATTGAATCAGTTGAAACTCGTGGACGCGCTCAAAGGCAAGTCGACTGGGCGCGGGAAGAACCCACTCGGGGAGCACAAGGTGCGGTCAACCTGCTTGCTTATGCCTCATGTTCATTGCGTGTAATCATCCGTTCCAAGTTTTGGGCCACCCAACCGGTCCCTCAACTGGGTAAGCCAAGTTACTTTGATACATGGCCACGTCTAAACAGATATTATCACCCAGGGGATCTACCACCTGCTGAAGATGGGTATATCGAGCCCACCAAGGCAATTGAAGATGTTCGTCAAGAACCATATCCATTGCCGAAGGACTTCGAGTGGGCTACTTTGGACCTCGATGATCCCAAGGAGGTATGTGTTATACGAGCCCCGTTATCTCTCCCTCACCCAAGTTTGAGATCAAAGAAGTTTATGATCTGCTGTCGCTGAACTATGTCGAGGATGACGAAGCTGCCTTCCGGTTCAAGTACAGCGCCGAATTCCTTGAATGGTATACTCTTTGCTTTACCACAGCTGAGGATAAGTAACTAATCCACCGCAGGGCTCTCAAACCACCAGGTTATTATAAAGAATGGCACATTGGTGTCAGAGTCTCTTCGAACAAGAAACTTGTTGCCTTTATTTCCGGCGTTCCGATGACCCTCCGCGTCCGCCAAAAGTGAGCTTTCACGTGCATTTCCAGCTACATTGGGTGTTAATCCCCAGCAGCGTCTTCCGCGCGAGCGAAATCAACTACCTATGTGTCCACAAAAAATTGCGCTCGAAGCGACTCACGCCCGTACTCATCAAAGAGGTCACACGACAAGTCAACCTCCGTGGCGTAGCGCAGGCCATCTACACCGTCGGCCTTCTCCTTCCGACCCCAGTCGCTACATGCCGGTGCGCTTCATTTATTCCTTGTCAGGCGTCATCCTCTCATGTCTTTGCAGGTACTATCATCGTCCGATCAACGTACCGAAACTCGTCGATGTAAAATTCGCCTATGTCCCACGAAACATGACGCTTGCGCGTATGATCCGTATTCACAAAGTAGACCCCACAACCACGCTACCCGGCCTGCGCGAGATAGAAGAAAGGGACGTCCCTGAAGTAGCGGATCTGTTCGTGCGGTATATGCACCGCTTCGACATGGTCCCCCTCATGACTGCCGACGAAGTGCGACATCAATTCCTCAGCGGAAAAGGCGATCTAGACCAATCCTCAGGAAACAATAGACGGCCAAGGCAGGTGGTGTGGACATATGTCGTCGAGGTAAATGGTGTTGTCACACCGCGATGTCCATACCTCAACGTTGTACTTCGGACGTGTGAAACAGGATCCTGAAACGCACCGGGTGACCGACTTCTTCTCGTTCTACTCCCTTCCGTCCACGGTGATTAACAGCCCAAAGCACGACGTCGTCGAGGCGTGTTACCTATTCTACTATGCAACCGATGTTGCATTCGCGCCTGGGAATGACACCGAAGCGAGGTTGAAGAAGCGACTCGGCCAGTTGATCGGGGATGCTTTGATCATCGCCAATCAGGCAAAGTTCGACGTGTTCAATGCCGTCAGTCTAATGGACAACATGAGCTTCCTCGAGGACCTCAAGGTAATTTGGCGCCACATATCACTTTTTTATTTGGTCTCATATATACTCAAGTTTGGTCCCGGGGATGGCTTACTCAACTTCTATCTGTACAACTGGAGAACAACAGCATTGGCAGGTGCTACCGCTATCGGTGGTGTGGAGGCCGGAAGGGGTGTAGGCGTAGTGATGCTCTAGGCTATTGGCCAACCAGCGACCGACGTCTGGGGTCGAGAACCTCGGCACTTGCACATCCCAGTTTACTTGCGTTGCACAACCCCCGAGATTATTCCTGCTAGAACATATCTCTATATGAACATATCATACATACATCCTGTTCATGCTCTACAATGTTCAATCACTATCGATTTCGATGACATCGTCCTCGTCTACACCCCAATCTGGTGTCGGGCTCCGTCGTTTGGGTTGCGACCTGGTCGACAAGGACGCAGTGCTGGCACCTGTGGCTCCAAGTGAACGACCCCGGAAGCTGGGGGGGACATATGTATATGGTGCTGCTGCCGCCCGAGGACCAAGGGTCTGCCCGGCACCCCATGACCTCTGACTAGCCTGCGTCTGTGACGAAGGTGTTTCCTTCTCTTTCCCTTTGACTGACGTCGTTTGAGGGTGCCGGCCATTGAGAGTGTTTCCGGAACCAGTGAATATCGCCTAGGAACGGAAGGGGGCGTGAGAGACTGCAGATACGGTAAAGTATGATACACACCGGAGCGCTCGAAGGACCGGGAGATGCAGGTTGTTTGGGTTCCGGGGGTGTATATGGAACGACGTTGAAACCGAAGAACAGCTTTCCAAATGGAAGGCTCAGTGCCGCCGGCACCTTGGCTTCAGATTCCAACGCGTCGCTTGTGACGACCTTCTGTCTGCTGCAAGGAAAAGAAATTAGGAGAATATGGCATCAAAAAACAGACCGGACAGACTCTGTGCGTATGATTTTGCTGCCATCGGCAACCTCCTCCACGCTACGATGACTGATTCCCTTTCCTTTGGTTTTCCGTCCCGCTAAGGTTTCACCCCTTCCTTTAAAACTTTCCCAGTGGTCACCGCCCTTGCTCACAGTGGGGGTTCCGCTGGCAACGAATCCACCTGCAAGTGACGACGACGGCCGAGATGATCCAGGTGATGAAGAATTGAGATCGATCTTGAGTTTTGACGCCATTGTCGCTGGGGGAGGCGCTTTAGGTCTTTCGGGTTCTATGTAACCAACCGGAGGAGCGAAATCAACCTCGAGATCGGTGTCAAGAACACATATGCCTGCCCCTCCTGGCGTGACTTCCATCAAAAGAAAGCCGAATATCATCGAGTTATAGCATATTTCAATGATGTCTCCTTGTGTGAGAGCAGAAAAGTTACGGAGTGCTTGTTCCAGACTGTGCGCGTATCAGCTATCAGCAGATAAGCTATGAGCTAAAGCTGGACGTACACGGCCTTGGGATCAGAGATCTCGAGGAAGTGGACGGTCTGAGGTTGTAGCTTTACAAACTTGCCCTTCGGGAGTTCCGTGCCGGTAATTCGGATAGGATCGCCTTCCTCAAGTCGCAGAGTCTTCATCATCCAGTATGGAAGATGCACGACACCTTCTTCTGCGATGAACTCCAAGACGCCGGCGTGCGTCGATGCTGCAGGGTTTGAAGGGTTACGCAGTTGGAACATCCATGGTGATTCGAGGTCCAAGCTCGTGAGATGGGCAAGTGCAGAAGGTGGCATGACAACTGGTCATCAAAATCAAATAAGGGATATGCAGGTAGACAGGATCCAGTAAACATACTCTTTCCACCGTAGGACAGATTTTCTCGCTCCCTTCCAGGAAGCATGGCTACGCTGTAGGCCTTTAAATACTCGTCATACGACCTTGCTGGGGCACGGCCTACTCGAGGGCCAAGTGGTCCACCAAATCCTCTACGATGATTCAGCATGAGATGCCAATACAGGAATATGTGACGAAGACCTACTGTGCAAGCTGGGCGAATAGCCCTCCTGGCCCACCGAGGCCATTCTGATTGCCAAACTAGAGTGTCTGTCAGTGGAATAGCACATCATGAAAGGTAATGCTCACAAAGTCCATGGAGAACGTGGTCAGAGAACAAGGTGGATATCGCGTTGTGTTCGTCTGAGCATACGCAACTGCTCCTTTTACGGCAAACGCCGTGCATCCAAATCGAGAAGGGTACGGAAACGCGTCGATTAGCCTGGCACTACTACTTCAGGTTCCTCCAAGGCGTCGATAGCCCATCCGTTACGTCCGATCTCATTCTAGTCCAGAACAATGGCCACAAAAACTGCACCAGCCGCACGGTCTGGCTCTAATGCAGCGTTCAACGACAAGGTAGGTTGCGTGACACCCCAACTCGTTTTCGAGCCTCATAGAGCGTGTTTACAGGGCAAGCCCATGGAACTACGCATGTCCAACATGGTGGCTGCCAAAGGTTCGTTTATGGTGCCAGCCTGTACCTATTAGTTTACTATTATGCGCAGCCATCAGTGATGCCGTTCGTACATCACTCGGGCCAAGAGGAATGGACAAGATGGTATCTACGTGCCGATCCCTAACCGGGGTGTTTTGAGGATGCTGACAGAAATCATAGATCCAAACTGCCAAAGGTGAAGTAATCATCACCAACGACGGCGCGACTATCCTGCGGAGTATTCAAGCACTACACCCCGCCGCTAAAATGGTAACTTCATGCGTTCGGGTACTTTGAAGCGATTGTTTATCACCACTACAGCTCGTTGACTTGTCTGCTGCTCAAGACGTAGAGGCAGGCGACGGTACCACTTCAGTTGTTGTCTTGGCAGGGAGCCTTCTCGGCGCAGCAGAAAAATTGCTCCTAAAGGGAATCCATCCAACGATCGTTGCAGAATCTTTTCTCAGGGCATCTGTTAAGGCTGTGGAGTACTTGACTGAAGTATCAATCCCGGTCGACTTGAACGATAAGGCCAGCCTACTTCGTGCAGCTAGCACGTCATTAAACTCCAAGGTCTGTTTCACCACTTAACGATATGTCGAGATCTCACCATTCTCCTTGCAGATCGTTTCTCAATACTCTTCGACTCTTGCGCCAATCGCTGTTGCTGCTGTCACTCGTCTCGTGACACCACAATCTTCAAGTGTGGACCTACGAGACATTAGGGTAGTGAAGAAGGTTGGTGGTACGATCGAAGACACCGAGCTTATAGATGGTGTCGTCTTGAACCAAAATGTTATTGTCTCCGCTGGTGGTCCGACCCGCATGGAAAAGGCCAAGATTGGCATAATTCAATTCCAACTTAGTGCACCAAAGCCCGATGTAGGTCTCCTGCACTTTCGAGTCTATGTTAATCAATGTGCGAAAAACACAGATGGACAACACCGTTGTCATTAACGACTACCGCCAAATGGATAAGGTTATTAAAGAAGGCCGTCAATATCTGCTCAATATCTGCAAGAAGATCAAAAAAGCAAATTGCAATGTCCTTCTCATTCAAAAGTCTATTCTGCGGGATGCTGTCGATGACACTTCCCTCAGTTTCCTCAAGCGTCTCAACATTCTAGCTGTCAAGGATGTCGAACGTGACGAGATTGACTTCCTCTCAAAGAGCCTGGGATGTAAGCCGATTGCGGATAGCGAAGCGTTTACAGAGGACAAGCTTGGATACGCCGATTTAGTAGAGGAGACATCGCAAGCCGGGGCAAAGGTCGTCAAGATTACAGGTGTCAAGAACAGGGGTCGCACGGTCAGTATTCTCGCAATGGGCGCCAACAATTTCGTCGTCGAGGAGTGTGAACGTAGCCTGCACGATGCTCTCTGCGTTGTACGTTGCATCGTAAAGAAGCGGTATGACCACTTAGTTTCTATTCGACATGACGTACATTAAAGTTCTCATCTCAGCGCACTTATTTGTGGTGGTGGCTCACCTGAGATCCACGTTTCTCGCCTCCTTTCTCAGTACGCCCAATCATTGAAGGGTATGGAGGCGTACTGCTTCCAGGCATATGCAGACGCATTGGAAGTGATCCCCACCACCCTCGCAGAAAACGCAGGTCTAAATCCTATTGCGATTGTCACTGAGCTGCGCAATCGACATGCTCTCGGAGACCGCAATGCAGGCATCAACGTTCGGACAGTGAGTTGTAAGTTGGCGTCATTGAGGACTCTACTAATGATCAATTCAGGGCTTGATTTCCAACATTCTCGAAGAGGATGTGGTGCAGCCTCTGCTCGTGTCCACGAGCGCGATTGAGTTGGCGACAGAAACGGTTTGTCTGCTGTTGAAGATCGATGACTATGTACAAGCTAGATAACGAGACTGAGAGCAACGACAACTTTCCATCCATGTGCATAATCAAAGTTGAGTTGTAGAGCTTGCTGTGAGGTGAGGACAAAAAGAATGCCAGGACCGTGGATTGAACACGGGACCTCCAGAACTTCAGTCTGTTGCTCTCCCAGCTGAGCTACCCCGGCAATACTAATTATGCCATGTTTGGGGTGAACACACTTTCAGCCACGAGCTTGTATTGATTTGGGTGTCCTCCACTCACTACAGCTTCACCGTCGTCGTCTTCGTGCAACCGTTCAGCAAATATGTCTGGTTCGGGACCTCGCGAGAACGTCTTTGCCACACGGATGGCACTGACGAACATGAAGCTCCGTCTCAAAAGTGCCGAGACGGGACACTCTTTGCTCGTGAAGAAGCGCGATGCCCTCACCACGCGATTCAGAGCGATCCTCAAGAAAGTGGATGAGGTACGTCGAGCACAGTACATGCCCGCTACCCTTCACGACTGACCGCTCGCAGGCCAAGCGAAAGATGGGACGGGTGATGCAGCTCGCGTCGTTCTCGATGGCCGAGGTTACATATGCGACGGGCGACATCGCCTACCTCGTGCAAGAGCAAGCAAAGCTGGCAACCTTTCGCGTTAAAGCGACGCAGGAGAACGTTTCCGGCGTACTCTTGCCAGCTTTCGAGGCCGATCGTGTTTCTGGCTCAGGTGTGTCTTTCCTGAGCTCCTTCCGAATTAAAAGTTTATCCAGCTTCCTTTCTCTTTCGGTCTTTCGTTAGATTTCAACCTCACGGGTCTCGGACGTGGGGGGCAACAGGTACTACGGTCGAAGGAAGTTTACGCCAAGGCGCTCGAGACCCTCGTGGAGCTTGCGTCACTCCAAACAGCATTCATGATCCTTGACGAAGTCATTCGAGCCACGAACCGCCGCGTGAATGCTATCGAGCATGTCATCATTCCAAGACTTGATAACACGGTCAAGTACATCTTAAGTGAACTGGATGAGATGGATCGCGAGGAATTCTTCAGGCAAGTTCTGGCTTTAGTATTTCCGGCAGAACCGAATGGGCTCAGCAGTCAATAGATTGAAAAAAGTACAGGGAAAGAAGAAAAGGCTGGCAGCAATCGCTGCTGCTGCGAAACAGGCTACAATAGATATAGGAAAGAAGCCCACGGTGTCGGTCAAGACAGATGGGACCCGGCCTGATGACGCAGTAGCAGTGGGTGAGGTGGAGAGTGCCGTAGTTCAGGGGGACGTTGAAGTGGCGCTTCAAGAGGACACAGCTCAGCAGGATGCCGTCGAAGAAACTTCAGTAACAGAACCAGAGGTAGAGATGGAAGAGGCTAGTGTAGACTTATTGAGTACCAAGGACCAGGACGTGATTTTCTGACCCATTCGAAGAGTGCTCTCTTATACCTCATACTTTGCAATGGAGTGGATATCAAGTGTTTACTGTACCATATAATGCTAAATTCAGGTGATCCACTCGAGCGCATCGGTAGAACCCGTGGTCGTGATGCATATCATGTGCGGAGTGTCGCATAGATACATGGTAGTTTTATGGGGTGCAGTGGAGAAAGTAACGTGCAGGAAAATATTGGGCAATTTACTTGTCGAACGTAAGTCAAATAGGCAATTGAATGAAACGTGATAACGTACGTCGACCATCTCCACATCATCTTCGGTTTTCTTTCTGTCCTTGCGGTCCAGGATTGCTCGTCTGTAAAGAAAAGCTCAGATAACGAGGCGGAGGTTGGCACGTTCAGGTTGAGATACCTGTCTTTGTCGAGCTTGATGTTGATGATTACAACCTTGGATGGGTGAATACCGATTGGCACTGTTGCGCCATTCGATTTGTCGCGTTGTACACGGTCGACGTAAATGACCCATTTCTTGCGGTATACCTGCGTGACCTTTCCTTCCCGACCCTTGTACTTCCCACGTACAATTCTGACTTCGTCGTCCTTACGAATGGGTAGCGACCGCGCCTAGGTGCATATAAAATGCGGTGAAGGAGACTGCTCCCAATATCCACGTACGTTGTGCTTTCCCCGTAGATCCTTCGAGAGAGGTGAAGACATGATTTTGCGGCGAATGGATGAGGGGGCACTGAAGTGCGCCTTGCGAGCCTTGCGCCGCGAGGAAGAAACATCTGCAAGTGATGATGAGTACGTCTGTGTATCACCTTTCGAAGCAACCTGTCAATCCATCTGGGCCATACCCCCGCCATCCGGCATATCATTTGGCAAGGGTCGGCACTTTCGTACAGAAAGTGGATGGACATGATGACAACATAGATAAAGAGACTGACCGGGGTTGTACTTCATCTTGATTTCGAGGACGTCGGTGACGGTGTCGGCGGGCTTGTGCTGGAGAGTGTGGGACGAGCTGTTTGTCCAAAGTTTGTACCTCGGAGTTAGCCGGACTGCACCATGGCTATCGGCACCAGAAACGAAGGTCATACATATATCAGCAACAGACATGTCTCCCAACAAGGTACGCCCGACCAAACTAAAGTTCAAAGGGGAGAAGACAAAGAAGAAGCGCAAGAGAGACGATGATGAGGGCAATTCTAGCAAACAGAGGCGCGTCGAGGAAGAGGAGGCCCCCGACACTTGGGTCTCCCCGGAATCTCCAGCAGAAATACGTGGTCCTACGTTTCTCATGCACCCCTCGGATCCCTCTCCTATCTCCATAAATTTTGATTCGACGCGAAACAAGATTATCTTGCACCCACTCGATAAAGAGGGCACTTCCGAATCTATCACGTTGCTCGATCGCGAGCCAACCGAGGTTGCACAGGTATGGGTCACGACACGTGTTGCTGGCTCCCCTACCATAAATCTCCGAACTGGCACTGGGGAGGGCAAGTTTTTATCATGTGACAAGCATGGGATTGTCTCGGCAAACAGGGAAGCCAGAGGTCCAGAAGAGGAGTGGACCCCGGTGGTTTTACCCGACGGCATGGTTGCATTCATGAACGTGTATGAGAACTATCTCAGCGTGGACGAAGTTGCAGGGGGTGCTCTACAATTGCGGGGTGATTCCGAGGAAGTTGGCTTCAGAGAACGCTTTTGGGTAAAAATCCAAAGCAAGTACAAGAAAGAAGTTCACGAGGAAAAGAAAAAACGGGAGGCCGGGTCGGAGATGACCATCATCGATGAAGCGAGTGTCAAGTGAGTCCTTCTTTGGCGGTTTCTAGAGAGAACATCAAAACGTGGTTGCATCTAGCCGACTGCATCAGGCATGGGGCGCAGGACGCTCCGTCACGTCGAAAGATGATAAGAAGGAGGTGGGTCTGGATATCTTTATACACCAGTCGGAAGGATGACACCGTTACACAGCTGAAACGTGCTCAGAAAGAAGGTCGCCTCGCTGAGGCATTGCTGGATCGTAGATCAAAGCTTAAGAGGTGTGTACTCCATTGCCCGATGGAGTATGAGCTCAATTTCCTTATAGTGATCGATTCTGCTGATCTACATATGTTTTATCCGTACATGTACACCGAGTTCTTTGCTGTGTTGTATCGATTGAACTCGTGTCTTCCGGACAAGCAATTTCACAATCGTTAAACCCAGACGGAAAATCTTCATCGATGGACAAACAAACACCCTGGAAGTTAAAAGGAGCCCCAGTCCCAACGTTTCTTTTCCGGACAAGAGCTATGGCAGCCATCAAAGCCTCTTCCATCATCGACATGCCTCAGCACGCATTCTCCACTGTGCGGGAGCTGTTCTATCGAACACAGATGTCGAATCAAGACTTTCGTAACTTCACCGTATGTTCCCGACCCGATTTCACAGTCGTCGGTATAAAGCGCATTTTTTGTAGGGAAGTGTCAGGTTCAATGGAGCAAAATATCTAGATGACACCGGCCTGGTTTCTGTCGAAGACCAGGACCCTGTTGCATTCCGACACTTTCTTGAGAAGGTTTGTGGTCAACCCTCAGCCCAGTTACACCCATTGTGATTCACGTTCAAGGTCAAAGAATCCATCCCCATGATCGCTAAGAGATATCCCTACTTATGGCCTGTACTGGCCTATCTCGAGTTATATCTGGGCGGGAGGCGTCGAACATACTTCCTCCGTAATCCTGATGATGTAACAATACGGGTTACCCAGCGCAAACGTTTGTACCGGCTCCCAATCTGGATCCGGTTCGCGCAATCGGTATGTTTCTTGTCCTACTGCAGACAAGGATGTACCTAAACTATTATGTAGGAGAAGACGGGACAAAGCCTACAAGAGGTCTCAGACACGCAGGTAGATGGTTATGTGGGTTTCCTGTTGTATATTATACACATCTCCTTGTTAACGATACTAAAGTCCCGAATTGTTCGAACAACGTATCGGAGAACACGTCGCCAACGGCCTACGGGGAGAAATCGCCGCAAGAGGGAGATTATGGTGGCGGATTTAGAGTTTGATGAAAGCATTACACATCCCGCAGACGAGAATCCCATTACTCTGACCAGCGTACTGCAAGCTGCTCCCTCGGCTGGAACCTTGACCACTCCCGTCGCTGCCAGGTCTTTCTTTCAATCATTTTGCTCCTCCATCGGGGGCATCTGTGCCCAGTTCCTCAGCGGGTAAAGATTTGAGTGATAAATCTGTATAGATGGATCCCACTTCGTAGAGTTTGCCCGTGGTCTGATTCTTTTCCGGTCGAAAGCTCGTGCCTTCCATTTGTTCCATTGTTCACCAAAGCCTAGAACAAAGCAATTCAAATTCCAAATGATCTTATAAGGTATCGTTTCCAAACTGTTGAATAGGCTGAATCAACTCTTCATTTCACATATCAATGATGACCTGTTATGGCAGACCAACGTTCACTGTTGTGCAGCTTGTGAGCTGTTTTTCAACTACGAACCTTGCATTATATTCAGTCGCAAGAGCTCTCGTTCATTCTAATTGGTCCGTTTCATCGAATAGATTTGCGGGCGAGGCTGACTTGTCATATGTACCATACACTTCACCCGGAAAATCTACGTTCACCGTGTGACTCCTAAGTAGTATGACCACATCGTTGCAGAAAAGTTCGTTTCAAAGGACGCTGTAAGTGAGTGCCATAATGTGCATACATAGACACTGAATCGGATCAGTTACTCCGCAAGTATTTCCAAGTCAAGAGTGTCAAAGTTACTGCATCGAATCGTGTTAGACTGCAACTCGATTGCGCGCAATCATCGCTTCCGTCGTCGTCAAGTGTGTGTTCCTTATTGATGATGATGATGGTAGTGATGATCAAATTCAATATTCGGGGGTCGACATGTTCCTGACTCCCGGGGGATGACCATGACTAGACGCACCATACTTTGCATTCGATTCCATTGCTACTCCCGTCGATACGATCTACGCTAACACTCCTCGTTCTCGTATGCGGAACGCAGGACGGAATTATGAAAATCAGTGTTTTGGTCTAATCCAGTCATGGAAGTCACTGTCACCCAGGGAAGGTAGGGTTTTATCCTCTGACAAACACGGCGTCTTGACAACCAGGGAGGCTCGTGGCCTGCGGAGTAGATCCCGGTGGTTTTACCCGAATCGTGGTATGGTTGCGTTCATAAACGTGTTTAAAAAACATCTCAGTGTGGACGAAGTTGCAGGATCTTCACAGTTGCGGGTCGATTCTGAGGAAATTGGCTTAAGAGAATGCATGTAAAGACCCAAAGAATATTGAAGTCTATGAAGGGAATAACAGGGAAGTTGAAACCAGGTGGGAGATGATCGTCATCGATCATTCGAGTGTCAGGGAGTTTTCTCCAGGTGGCTTGCCGGATGGAAGTCTAATATGAAAACGTCTTTGCCGACTGCGTTAAGAGGCACGGGACCTGTTGGCCCACAGAAACAATACATAGAAGTGAAACTAGACTATCTTCATAGATCAACTTGATTTCCAGAGGTATGGTCAAGTTTTCTGTTGCCTAACGAGTTGCTAGCTCGATCCATTTGCAGCAATCGACTCCACTCGACTACAGACACTCTTATCTGCACATTTGAACTCCGCTTTGTGTGTCGTATCGATTGAACTCGTGCCTTCCGGATCGACCATGACAGGCACGTTTGTCAAGCAATCTTCACAATCACTAAACCTAGACAGGAAATCCTCGCGGACGGACAAATAAACACTCTGGCAGTTAAAAGGATGTCAAAGTCTCCAACTTGAATTATCATGATTCTTCCCCAGGAGCTATGGCGAGCTGTGAACATTGTGGAGCCCGCATCAAGCAAGTCGATATGCCCGACATCATTTTTAAGGACGTTAGGACACTCTCCCTCGAAATGAAGATGTCGCCCCAAGATTTTCGTGACTTCGTAGTACGTTCCAACCTTTACAGCCTTTAACGCCAAGTGCATCTCTTGTGGTTGTAGAGAGTCATCAGGGTTAACGCATTGAGGTATCTGGATGCCTCTGGCGTTGTCACCGTCGAGGATCAGGACCCCATTGCGTTTAGGCACTTTCTTGACCAGGTAGGTGATAAGCCCTTGTTTCGAGTTGCACACCATTGTGAGTCACGTTGAAGGTCAAAAAGTCCAATCCTACTATCGCCCCGAGGTATCCGTACTTGTGGCCCGTGCTCTCTTATCTTGAGCTATATCTGTTCGGGAGAAACCGTGAGCTTTCTCGCTACCATCCTTACGAAACGACAAAACGACCTATTCGGAACATCGGGGCCCCTTGGGGCACTCGACCTGGGAGGAGGTGTAATGTTCCAATTCATGTTCGTTTCGCCCTCTCGGTGAGTTTTTCGTTGGACTGCAGGGAAAGGTGTGGCTGAGGGTGCCACCTAGGAGAAAACGGGGCAACCTCTCCGAGATATCCCCAAAGTGGAGCCAAGCAGACCGGTAAGCTTCCAGTGGCGTGTTGCACTTCTGTTCATTAACGACACCGAAGCTGGGCGTAACACATTCCGCTTATCTGGAAATGGGACACCAACGATGTATAGCAGAAGATCATCACAGGAACTTGAAGGAGCTTATCGTAACAGATTCACAGCCTAGCAGCAGTTCTGCTGTTAGGAATTTCTTGGAGTCGTTTGCTTCTTGCGTTGAGACCATCTGTGGTCATCTTGTCGGAGGGTAACTGTCTTGGATATGCGTCGATAAAATGTTTTTCCCCTGATTTCTTATTTCTCCCACACATTATCTGTTATTGCATGTTTACTTAAGCCTTCGATTATCAACAAGACCAAGCAATTACACCAATTCACTTTGTGTAAAAACATCGCGTCCAAAGCGCTGAATTAGACAAGTCTTCGTCTCACGTATGGATAACCCTCGTTCAAATGAGACTGTGACTGCAGCCACATCTGAAGTTTCGCAGCTCGTTGGCAGCCTTTCTACTGCCAACCTAGCACTTCTTTCTCTCGCAATAGCCTTGTTCCTTCTCGTTGGTCCGTTTCTCGAGTATTCTGGTTGTGCGCAAGGCTGACTGCGACCTAGTTGTGTCATATACTCGAGGAAAAACGAAATCCAGAGGCAATGCTCTTCTGCTAGTTGGACCTCCCGACTCTGGCAAGACTGCCATATTGTCGAATGTCAGTTCACTCGGTCTTCCATGTTGTACATTCTTGACGGTGAAAAAGATCAGTTGGCATACGATCAAACGTTGCCATCGCATACATCATTACAAACAAATTCGGTGCACATGACGCTGTCACCAGCCAAGACGTTGCGGGTGATCGATGTTCCTGGACACCCTCGGATCAGGGATCAGTTTCAAGAGTATCTCAAGGATGCCAAAGCTGTCGCATTCGTAGTCGACTGCAGCACAATTTCACGCAACGGTTCCGTCGTCGCCGAGTATGCTTCGTTGATTTGTTACTCAGAGGTTGACACACTACTAACTACCGCTAATCAGACACCTGCACTATGTGTTACATGTGATGACGTCGCTCCCGCCAATACATTATGCACCGACGTTACTCATTCTCGCACACAAGACAGATCTTCTCAAAGTCGGTGCTTCATCTAATTCAGTGAGTGAAGCCGCTATCACCCGAGTTCGCACTATTCTTGAGCGCGAACTTGAGAAAAGGAGGGCGTCGCAGTTAGGGGGCGTCGGGGTGGAGAGTCTTGGAGCCGAGGGGGAAGGAACGGAGATGGGCGGACTGGAATGCAGTGGTGCGGCGGGTGGAGTATTTAAATTCAGTGAATGGGAGGGAGGGGATGTCGAGTTCCTGTCAACCTGGGTGGAGGTTGGAGAGGTCAAGGAGGAGTCGGGCAAGGGCGGGCTGGAAGACTTGAAGGATTGGTTGAACCACCTCTTACAGTAAACACGACCAAACACCCGTTCTGTATAAATGACCAGGATGTGTGTTCATTTCTATTCCAACGCAACCATCTAGACAGTGCCCGTTCGATCCAGTTTCCAGGAAGTACGCGGCGATTCGGTTAAGCGAAGAGGAAGGTTGGTTGGGATTATGAGCACATGCACTCTTTTTCGTGGTGTAGTGAGCGTCAGACCCTTCCTACATGCGGAGACGGGGCGTAGATTTGTGTTGTCGACCGCCTGCAATGAAATGTGTAATATGTGACATCTGTGACGAATACGTGTCGTGTCACGCTAAGACAATTCCAAGTTTACTTTTGGCGTCTTCCTCGTTCTCATTCCTCGACGACGACCATGTTCATTTTCAACTGGTTCTGGGACATCCTCGCGCAGCTTGGTACGCTCCTCTAGCAACCACCCCATTGGTCACCCCCGCTCAGACTATTCCTCTTCCAACCCAGGGCTGCTGCACAAGAACGCTAAAATCCTCTTCCTTGGTCTGGATAATGCCGGAAAGACTGTCTGTAGTCATCGCTCGGCACGGCACACTGGATATCTAACTGTTTTTCTCATAGACCCTTTTGCACATGCTCAAGAACGACAGACTGGCTACCCTGCAGCCCACACTCCATCCTAGTAAGCACAACATCCGCTCGTATGCCCTCCTAGTTTGACATGTCCTTGCCAGCTTCCGAAGAACTAGCCATCGGTAACGTCAAGTTCACCACTTACGATCTCGGGGGACACCAACAAGGTGCGTGACTCATTCTCCGTTCTTTTTACTACATCACATTGAGTATTACAATCACCATGTAGCCCGCCGCCTCTGGCGTGACTATTTCCCTGAGGTGGACGGTATCGTCTTCTTGGTCGACTCCGCCGACTACGAGCGCTTTGCCGAGTCAAAGGCCGAGCTCGACGCGTTGCTCTCCATTGAGGAACTCTCCAAGGTTCCCTTCCTCGTCCTCGGAAACAAGATCGATGCGCTTGGTGCTGTGAGCGAAGAGGAGCTCAGACACCACCTTGGACTTTATCAAACGACCGGCAAGGTTGGTTTCATCCCATATGTCTCGATGACATGAAGCAGGCTTTGAATTCGAACACGTATTAGGGCAAAGTACCGCTGAATGATATCCGCCCGATTGAGCTATTCATGTGTTCGGTCGTCCAAAGGCAAGGTTATGGTGAAGGTGTGTCCCTTTGGTGCCTGCTTGGTCCCCCTTGTTAATATCACTTGAATCAGGGTTCCGGTGGATTTCTCAATACGTACGTTTTGTTTCTCGTTTCTTTGAAGACTTTGCTCACGTGTTTGATAGATATGATGGAACTTGTTCGGGAGGAATCTGGAGATGACCATCAATACTACGCGACCACTCGTGCTCTCGTCTTGAACACCTTCAGAGATATGTTCTGTTTCCGTCTAATCCACACTTTTGCTGCGCTGGACTGTCCGCCTGAGCATGTAGCTCCTAGATTCCTAGTTATATAACGGGTTCGCGTCATAATGAATCATTCTCGAAGCGGGTAAGAGCGTGCAAGAATGAATAACAGAAAGGAAGCCATGTATATTCTAATGGATATCAACCATATACCCTAAAGTATACCCCTCCATGACGTTTCCGAGAACCCATGCATGTCCACCAACGTAGACCAGGCTTCTCAGCCAAAGGCCAAAAAATACGGCTTCTCCCAGGAACTCGAGTTTATATGCTTCAGCGAGCCAAACTCCCTGCACGCCGGCCCAGACGACGACGCCCCACCACGAGAATCGAATGCGTGGCGCAAGAAGAGGTAGGAAGAGCGTGTACCACAAAAAGTACTGCGACGTACACACCCGGTTGAATAGCACGAAGGTAAACGTCTGTACGAACCACACGAACGGGAGGTCTCGTGTGCGTCGACCGAGCAAAAGACCTGTGCCGAGGGACAGGGAAAGCTGCGGGACGAGACTTGTGAGGGGCGAACGCAGGAGCCGTCGCACTCGCGACAGCGCGTGGTCATCGAGCGAGCTGGTGGATCGTCCGGGGTAGGTGAGATACGTGAGATAAAAGTAGGGCGAAAAGTTGTGCCGGTGATCGAGGCGATCCACATGGTACAGATACGCTTCGTACAAGAACGGACGTCCCCATCTGCGACGATCGATGCCGCGGCAGTCAGCGGACGAATGTCGGTTACAAAAGTAAGGGGGGGAAAGAAATCGGGACGTACATGGCGTAGCAGGATATGCCGAGGAGAAAGAACGTGCCCGCGCTGATGATCCCGAAACGAAATGTCCGCGGGCACACGAGCGACTTGGCAAAAGTGAAACCCCAGCCGGGCGTCGGTCGTGTTTGGGCTGCGATGGCAGTCACACAGCTCACGCCATAGATGACGGGGTAAATTTTCCAGTGGGTGCTGATACCCAACATCACGGCTGCTGCGTTCCATCGGCCATGAAGTGCGTAGTACAGCGTGAGCAGGACGAAGGTGCAGAGGATAGATTCGGAGGAACCGCGCGTGGAGATGCTGAATACGAGTGGGTTCAATAGGTGTGTTGCCGCAAGAAAAGTGGCCCATGCATTCGCATCACTGGCGGGTTTCTTTTCTGCATCCTTGCTTTGGCGTTGCTCGTCGGGTGGCTGCACGTCGCCGCTGGCTGGCGCCTGTGGTGGCCGCGAAAGGATGGAGGTCAAAAGTAACCGATATATGAGCACCCCGTTAACGAGGTCGCAAGCTGCAAAGAGATATTTTCCAAAAGATGCATGAACGAGCTCATTTGGAAGTAAAAAGACTGCCAGCAGTGGCGTATAGCGGTATGTCTCGCGGTTGTACGGGCTAGAGGGGTATGGCGTGCTGGTCACCAACGCAAACTACAAGGACAGAGGTAACTCACTTTCCGACGTTCAAGTTGAACTTCTTCGTCAATGGGCCTTGAGCAACTTTGTCTTTGCTTGGACGAAACAGGAACCGTGCCGCATCGCTGAAGACGCGGTAATCAACGTCCGTATACTTCACGAAGGAGCGAGTATCGTGCCACTCGCTGTAGAGAATGAGACCAACTCTCAAGAACGCGGATGCGATGAACAGCGTCCAGAATGAAGGAAAGCATTTCCGCCAGTCGCGGAAGCTCTGGTACTGGGAGCTCATGCCAGTTGCATAACTTGCCGGTGCCAAGCCACTTCAAAGCCAAGTTGAACGATCACGAGTTTCTGTGGATCGCTTGCTACAACGCTCAAATTTTTGCCAGACTACTGGTACCGTACGATACTAAGTGGTACAGGTAACTGAAGCTATAGTCGGGCATAAACCTAGCCAAGGTGTAAGCAGCGGTCATAATTTCCATCCTGATTGGCACCCCACCACGCGGGGAAGAGGTGAGCAGTGCCTGCTGCGCCTTGGACGGCAAAGGATAGAATGAACACCATGATTTGAGCACCACCGTCCAGAGCTACCGAATACGTGATAAGTGACGATGTACACAGAAATGCTAAAAGGGAACATACCCGCGCCGACTATGTAGTTGTATTTCTGAAACCAGCTAGGGTAACGCGTTCTGATCCACCACTGGGAGACGAATGCGATCACGAAGTAAGATAGGATTGAGGAGTTGATACCCACGGAGAGCCAACCGATCCACCCGCTAAATGAAGAAAGATAAGAAGCTAGCCTGTCACCCGGACATTCAGCACATACCAGATAATAGGCATGTATAAGTAGTCAGCACGGAGTTTGGGCCAATAGCGGTGGATGAGCCAGAATGGTACGGGCGCAACAAGCCCGACTAGATAGGACCACGTTACCCATTGGTACCTTCCACCGGCAGAGAACAGTTCATAGGCAAGGCCACCCCATGCAATGGCTTGGGAGTTGTATTGCTGGGGTTGCTGGCCGGACCAGATATTCGTGCCTTGAACGGAAAGCAGGATATCCCATTGACTGTCGATGATAGAGTTCATTAGGACTAGAAGTAGTTGTGAGTATACGCAAGAAAAAGGGCCACTCTATCTTACAGTAGTTTAAGATGGCACCAAGGAGTGTACCGATGATCTGGGCGGTGAAAGAAGCACGCGGAGGGAGCTTGGCATCTAGTATGATACATCACTCTTTGTTATCAGCACCATTTTCCGGAAGACCTACACTGGCCGATCTTAAGGTCACGGAGCAACAAACTAGCTTGTGTAACAGTGTCTGAAAAGAAGGCCAGTTAACCCATGTTTCATAGTACATGTAAGTGAACGTACTGTAACTATACAGAACAAAGTACATGCTGGCCATCGGCTTGCCAGGATGCAGGTATCCTGCGATCATTTGTACGAACGTTTCTATATAAAATCTTAGCTGACTGAACCGACATTAATCGGAATGGGGGACCCACGAATGAAGATATCAATACCAGTTATAGCGTACAACGCCCCAATAAAGAGGATGCATATTATCGCCAGAAGTACGGCTATGAGGAAGCCCCACCATGGTAAGGTAGAATCACTCTTGTGGATGACCACTAGAGCAATCACGAACGATACCGCAAACGTGATGTGATACCAACTGTTCGGTGTGTCGGGGTACTGGAACGCGGAATCGTTCGACGTCAGTCGTTGAAATTGCTGAAAGCACAATTACCTTAAGCATTAGAGCGTAGTGAGGATCGATATCCTTGTCCCACTTGGGCTGCTCTCGCATGCCACTGTCGTTCCAGAACTTCCAATTGACACTTTTCCAACTAAATTCTTGCCACTGCTTACGAAGCTTGGAAGGTGATATCCAGTTCCAGGCACCGTGCAGGTCATCACGGTTCCAAAGAAGTAAGTGGGTGAAAGTAGCTGCCAGTGCCAAGTTTGAGGAAAGTATAAACACGACCCAGGTTCCGGCATAATACGGTAACCCCTGCTCCGCGAGGAGAGTAGGGTCGACTTCATAATCCGAATTCAGGATCAACGATTGGTTGTACACGGTACCATTTTCATAGAACAAGAGTTGAGAGAGCTACAGATTACATTCAGTTCCGTATCCAGGGTAAAGTATGCTCGAACATACGAAGGGGAGGTCCTGCGATTTCCAGATGTTGTTGTAAAAGACCGCGATGAAAACGATCCTAACGAAAGCACATGAGATGAGATCGATAGTATTCGTTGCGCACGCACATGCATAATATGTTCCCGATGAACATAGAAAGCTATTATAGTGTTGACCACAGTCATCGGTTGCATAGTTTGCACTCAACCTACCTGAGCCTTCAAAGGAATTGCCAAGGGATTCAAACTACCAGAGATGTACTGCAGATCGGGATATCAGCCATGCTACTAGGGCGTCAGTCTTGTGACAACCAACCTGCCAGTCGAAACAGATGGAAAGAAGACCGAGACCTTCGTTCCCGTTACTCCCGCCAAATACTCGGGAGACAACCGTGTTGTTGGGCGCAGCAAGGCAGAAGATTGAGAAGCCGGTGAGAAGTGGGAATATCCACTGCGGGAAGAGTTCCCAAATAAAAATGCTAGAGCCTCTGAGTTAGACTACTGATTGGGGAGATTGACCTGTTGCAACCTACGCTCCGAAGACAAGGTAAAATACCTTGAGTCTACGATGAGCAGTCGGACCGTCTCGGAAGAATGCATCAAAGACTGCGATGAGCGGAAGTACACCGGGATAAAGCATTTTTGAAGGATATAGCAGAATCGCTTGTTCAACATGGTGCATCAGAGGACATACTATCCAACCAGGGAAAACTCACGCCTCAGTACACCACCGATTCCGTAACCAAGGAGCTGACTGGAAAATAGTAAGAGGATGGAAGTGGTGGCACTGGGAGTGATGTTGTAGTACAGGCGTTGAACAGCAAGGACCTCCGTCGCAAGGGCCGAGTTTGCTGCCGCACTGGCCATAATAATGATAAAGGCATTCTCTTTTTTGTTAAAAGGATGCTGGAGAAGGGTAAGATGGGAGGAAGTAGAGGTGATTGGGGCTTACTGGATTTAAATAGTGGAATAGACCACGACGAGGAATAAACGTCTCCATTGCAAATCCGAGGACATAGGAAATGATCGCAAGGAACATCAAGGACACCGCGACAGTTTGCTGGTAATGATGAGATGAGGGAGCAGAATTCTATGGAATTATGATGGAGCCTACCGGTTTAAAATAATAGATCTCCGCTATTTTGTACGATGAACGAAAGAAAAAACCAAAGACTACGAGAAGTGAACATACCCAAGGAACCGCCAAAAGCGGATAGACCAAGCCCGAGGAAGAAGGCACGGAAAGTCCACGGATTGAGGGAGGGGTCGTCATCTACTAGAATGACGTGCGTCGCGATTTCACGTTCGTTGTGGAGGACGATAGCCGACGCGTCATCGGTGGGTGGGATTAATGTGGTTTCGACGTCTGCTTTTGCATAGGACGATTTTTCGTTACCAACGAGGGAAGGCATTAGGTACGGGGTACCGAGAGGTGATTATTGGAAGGGATTGGTTTAAGTATGGTGCCAGCACGAGAAGTACCGAGTAATGAAATTGATGAGATACGACACACATCGATACGGGTGATGGGACCTCGAATATGGGCCAGTCGATGGCCGATGGCACTGGCAGATGTGGTAAGGACATCTTTCGCACCAAATGTCGACATTCGAAACATGTGAAGAAAGTAGCTCAGATCCGGGTAGCTTCGTGGCTACCCAGTAAGATCTAACTCCACCAAATTGTCAGAAACGTTTGTTCTAGTACGAGTGCGAGCCATATACCATTTCGACGATAGCATCGTGAAACTGATGTAAGGATGTAGATCTCGTAGGTATTAGTTATTGAGAACGAAGCGCACTAAGTCAGGGCGATCATGGAACTTTGGGTATGATGTACAGACTTCTTGTTGGACAAGCCGAATATGGTAACAACTCCCACGCGACTGACTGGTCTACTATAATAAAATACCAAACGCATACACACCCCCAAATACACAATTGCCTCCCTAGCACACAATTCTACCTATTTCTATCTAGAGACACCTAGGGCATCTAGATCAGAATGTATTTTAATATAGACAACCTTTAGAATAGTAAAAAATGTGTTGTGGAAAGCACAGGACGCAGAATGGGAGTGTCGAGTAGCCAAAATACACAATTTCCAGGCATTTCAAGCCAGATCTGAAACCGATCTGGTACATGAAATGTAATAATTTGTTCCGAGCAAGTCCTATATGTGACAAAACCTGCGGATAGGGGTGTCACAGCCATGCCAGGATTCATGCTCCGCTTCGGGGTTTGGCCTATGTACAGTTAGACTTTGAAGCGGAGTATGTCGGATCCATAACACGGCTTCGATGCCGCGCGTGACATCGTGTGACGAAATTGTGCGTTTCATATGGATTTCAACCTGGTCATATTCACTCCATTCTAGCAACTTCAAGACATCATTTTTTGTTTCCGTAGTTATACGAGATGGTAGAGGAGGGTTCAGGCTAGATGTTCTGGTAGATATGAGGGAGCCAAAATGTGTAGTTGTGTTGCTATTCAAGAAATAGCTGAAATTGTGCATTTGGCATGCATTTATAGTGGTACTCGGTCTCCACTAGAGGAGCAGCCTTCGACATAATCAATTAGATTATCAAGCAATATAGTAGGCTAGTATAATAGTCTACTAGGGGGCTTTAATAGATTGACTGTGACCTCGTTCCGTATCGTCTCACTCGTCTGCTCAGAGGTCTGACCGCCTCGCTTATCCGACGCTACGTTCTCATGCTCGCTCGCCTCTCAAGACTTCTGATACTCGCCGTTAGCGGCAGGTAGTCTGGTGACCAGCCCGTCTGTGAAGTGCCCCGATTCTGCAGATGAGGCAAACTGTCGACAGATGGTCTGGTAAAATCCATGAAATCTTTTGGGGAGCCTCGCCATGTGCAGGGGTTGATCGGGTTACTTATCCGACTAATCACGATCCATCGATCTAGAAGACCTTTTCAGCGGGTCCCGGGAGCCTTTCAATAAAAAAAATCCTTTGGTCCCTTCTCGGCTCGCCTACGCATGGCCAATCTGCCTGATTAATCTGCCCCCAAACTCCACGCGCACACCATGATACGTATGCGCCCCAACCTTTTGTCGGCTAATGTCAGGGTTGCCCCAATGGTACAGGTAACACAAAACCGATACAACGGTGCTGCGGTCCAATCAGAGTCCTCGTTGAGCGCTAGCAACGTTGAGCCCTCACGTAGGCTGGCGAAGGCGTTCAGAAACACAACGTAACACACTGCTCCTGCAGATGCACGTCCTACAAGCGCCCACAGAACAAGCTGGCGACGAGTGCTCTGTGCTCGACCCGTATATAGTATATATGTTGTACTTGCATAGAGGCTCGTATGAAAAGGCCCCGTTCAGCCGCTGCATCGTGACCTGGGCTCAAGGCCACGGGAGCAAATCGTCTCTTCACCTCTCTTCCTTGTTACACGTTTCGAAACTCGTGCAATCAAATTCAGTCATACAAGCACCCTCCAGTGACGGTACTTGTTTCATGGCCGACGCTAACGAACGACTCCTGGTGCAAATCGGCTCTTACAACACCAACCTCCAAGCCGGGGAAGGGCTTCCTCAGAATCTCGTCGACTGGCTTGCTCCCACGTTCCAGGTTTCCTCTTTCCTCTCCAAGGAGCAGAGAGCACCGGACATCGTCGCCATTGGATTCCAAGAACTACTCCCGCTCCACCTTGGACGTATGTCTTCCGGCACGTATGTAAGAATGAGTCTGAATGCGTTTCGCGACAAACACAGTTGCTGGACACGCACAGTCGGTCATAGACGAAAGGGATGTACACATACGCTCTCAAATAGAAGCGCATGCCCCAAACAAGGAGTCTTACTCCCTTGTCGCAAAAGTCGTCAACGTCGGTGTCGCACTGCTTGTGTATGCCAAAGATGACGCAGTTGCTCGCCGTGTGTGCGATGTGCAGACACAATGGACCGGCAGCGGTCCCGCATACATGGGTAATAAGGGTGCCGTAGGCATAAGATTCCGCGTCGCTGACCGCGGTTCGAAAGTTGGCGAGGTCTTCACGTCAGTATGTTCATCATCCTGTTTCCCGGACTTAACCCAATCTCTCGCAGCTTCGTCTGTGCCCATCTCACCGCCCACGAGACACACCTCGAACAGAGGATAGCCGACTATCACCATATTGTCCGAACGCTCCTCTTCTCGCCGTCGCCTTCGTTCCCTAATGAACCAACTACGACCATGTATGCTACCTCTCACCTCTTCTTCTTCGGAGACCTCAATTTTCGTGTCTCGATACCCCCTTCACACCCACTCCGCAAGGCATCTCGCGGAGAAGAGGCGCTATCCATGCTTACTGACGAGAAAGCACGAGAAACCCTGAAAGAGTACGATCAACTCATTAATAAGCGCCGCAACGGGCACGCATTCGTCGGTTTACGAGAAGGCCCTTTCTGGATGTTCAAGTGCACATACAAATATGTACTCGGTGAAGTCGATAAGTACAAGTACGCTGGTTTCTTTCCTCGCCGCATCTCGCCACATACTAAGGATACATTCCCATGTTTCAGCACGAAACGAACACCGTCGTGGACGGACAGAATTATGTACACGACACACGCCGACTCGCCGACTGCTCCGGAAAGGTCAGAGATTGCCAATATTTTGTACACGTCCATCCCCTCGTATGTCACCTCGGATCATGTGAGTTACCTGCATCTCCGCGTGCCCATGATGTGTCCCGTTCACCATCATTTGTGTTACTATCTTGTCGATAGAAACCGGTAGTCTCTCTCCTTCTCCTGCCAGCAGTCCCAAATTTACCCACCGCCTCACCATCAACCCCCACGGAGGCAGTGCCACCGTCAACCCCTCCACGCCTTCGCCTACCCTCGACGTATACCCCAACACCCGACCCCTTCGCAACTGTCAAGAAATACACGGGCCGCGTGTTAGATCGTATCGTCGGCTATACATGGTGGCTCCTCATGGTCGTCGGGGCAGGTTCCACTGCTGTTGGCATCTTCAATTTCCTTTGTGTCTACGCGAGTTGGAAGTGGCTTGGACGGTGGTGGTGGGGGTCGTCTAACGGAAACGGCGGCCCAGCCGTCGTGGATGCTGCATGAAGCTGTGGCGTGAGAAACAGGGGGCAAGATAAATCTAATCGACCGTGCCGAACATTGAGCGCGCGTGAAAGTTTGGGCAAGCTTTGTCACATGTCGATTTCCTTGATCTTTCTTGAGTACGGTTCAGCCGTGCATCCCAGCACCAGCGCCCGTATACTGGGACCGTAGATCTACTGTTACCCCGTATTTCAAATGGCAGGCTGTGGGTACATAGATGATGCGGACGTTTAAACTATCAAGCTCCATATGCACGACCGCGGATATCCACGCGAACCATAGCTTGAAACCCATTGAACAAGTTGAACTCCGAGTCAGATTGCACACAAAGTGAGTCATTCAATACCACCGTGATCGACTACATCGCCGCCGCCGCTCCCTTCCTAACGCCCTTCTATAACCATGTTTTCTGTCATAAGCAAATTCTCATGCTCCAAGGGTCGCCGTGTCTTGGCTTCCTTGTTCATTCTCGTCTCTAGGTGTAACAAGGTCGCCGTCGGGTTTGGAAGGAACACGCACGAACGAAAGAGAAACGAGCGCAAGCAATGATGTGCACATGGACACGATCATGATAGCTTGTGGGAATTCCGCGACCGTGTTGAAATAGACGAATCCATACAACGCCGGGCTAATGATCTGGGCACTGTCGCGGGACGACACAAAACCGTCAGTCAGTGCTCACGGACCAACCCAAAGCCGGCCTGAGAACACATACCCTAGAGCCTGTATGACGCTGAGTGCGCCGAAGAGTTTGCCGATTTCCCCTCTGTCTTGGGAACGACGATTAGTGTAGATATCTAGCGCGAGCGCCTGTGCGGCGGGAGGGAATCCCGCAGCCAATGAGCTGATGGTACCCGCCAACGCAAAGAGTGTGCCTGTATTCGCGACTGCCATGCCTAGGAAAGCTGCGGTTTCCAGCCCCATAGAGACGCGTGCCAATATGAGATCAAATACGGGAGAACGAGAAGTAGTCAAACGCTGTTCCGAGGTATTTGCTGGAGGTGTGCCAGGAAGTGGACTGGTACCACGGGATGGAGAAGATTCAATAGTGCCTCGAAGTGGTTCATCGGGCTCGGAAGGGAGCTGGACAGGGGCAGGTTTGAAATATTTGATGATAACTATGAGGGGCCTAAGCGTAACGTTTCACCGCGAGAACAGGACTCTTACGGGGCAAAACAGCTGCCAAAAAGACGGCGCGTGTAGCACCGATATATGAAACATAATAGCTTGTCTAGTGTACGTCATCACTAAATGAATCAACACGGTTGGATGCTGGAGACCCACAATTTCTGGAGTCCAGTGGAATTGGGCCGCAGCATATTGGAATTTGTAAGAGATGGAACCCTGTGTGCCAGTAATGAGCAATCCAATTTTGAAAATTATCCCAGTACCCACCAGGACACTCGTGCTAAGTGCATAGGCAATAGCAAGAAAGAATAAACTCCAATCTCTGTTCCTGCGCTTGAGTGGATTTGCATCCAAAGATTGCTCGGGCAGTAAGACAACGAGCGGCTTAAGGAATCTGGAAATATTCTTCAGGACATCGCGAGTACGACCACCGGACGCTTGGTTCGCCTTTTCCCGTTTCCGCCTTAGACGTGCACCACGTGCTCTTGCCCGAGTAAGGGGCTCCGGAAGGATAAGTAGAACGAGAACGGTGTAAATGCCGTGTAGAATAGTGGCGAAGTAGAAAACGGACAGTACAGTCCCTGTCGAGCGTATGAGGAGACCGCCAAGAGCTGGCCCAACAGCTACACCTGTAAACATCAGACCAAGTAAAAGTGAGAAATATCGTGATCTGCCCGACCAATAATTTCAAAAATCGAAACATAAGGTTATACCGAGCGAGCTAACCTCGTAGACGGGTCCGTTGTATCTGCCATATATGCGTGAGTGGCTGCCACTCCACTTGCCATGCCTGCGCGTGAAGAATATTACACTCCTGAATGATGGTTCTTAGGTAAAGCGCTCACTTCCAAACAATCCTTCGATCAAGAAGCCAACCAAAGGGAACCAATATCCGCCAGGCAACACGTCCACAAACCATGCAGTGATGACATGAGTAAATTCGGTCACGAAGAGGCCGAATACAGAAATAAAGAGCACAGTTCGTCGTCCATAACGGTCGGATAACTGTGCAGACACCTTGAGTCGAGGAGCCAACTAAGCTTTCATATTCACTTACGGATCCCCACCAGCCACCTGTGAGGCAGCTGAGTACTCCCATAGAAGTAGAGAACACTAAGAGCAAATTTAGACAGACGAAAAACAGAGAATTTGGCGCAAACCTGCGTTGAGTCTTGCAACGACTGCTTGCACAACTGGATCTGATGCACACTTTTGTTCGGGACCAGGTTCGTTTGGGATATAGCCCGACCATAAGGTAGGAGAGAGAGCAGATGTCTCACTGCCATCAAAGATATAAGGAATTGGTGCATCAACTGCGTTGATCGACACGAGGTTGTGTGTCAAGGGAAATGCAAAGGAATGTAAAGAACAGTTATTAAAGACATATTCTGGTCTGTGAACACGGCACGCAAGAGCCGTGTACAGGGCTACCTTCGGGGCAAGCAGAGCGGCGAAACCGAGGGAACTGAAAAATGTGCCGAATACGAGCCTTGTGGCAAACGCGTGTCAAGTCAAGATTACAGACACACGCTATGACCGACCAATAAGGGGAGGGCCTCCTCCACCAGGGGAGTTTCTCCCAGGACAAGACTTCACAATTGTGATCTTGATTTTCCTCTTCTTCGGACAGAGCAGAATAGGTCTGCTCCGACTCGGAACCAAGGAGGGCGGAGTGCTCGTGAGTTAGTTCGGAGTCATCTGGCTGGAGGGCACCCTCTGCGCTCCTGGTGCCTCTCACCGAGGGGGTCATGGTCAGCAAGAGAAGTGGTGTGAGTCGGCAAGTCAAATGGACTTATGAGAATTGGACAATTCATTCTTGAGCTTCTGACGACAATTTGTGGCGTCATGCGGCCGCGTAAGCAGCCAACTCGATCCATCCACTGATTGGCTGGCCTCCTACCAAAAGAAGGGAATTACCTGATGGATACCATGTTTGGGATGGTCGGACCACAGATTTGAAAGACATTTCACGTTCGAGCTATCTACGATGGTGAGCTCGATGTACGAAAAATGCTTGCAGAACCGCGCCTAAGGCAGGACAAGTCACATACAGTTGATATACCTCAGACTCTCAGGGATTCCCTCCGCAAATTCCGTTTCGCAAGACGAAGCCAAGGAAGTGCCGCGCTCATCGTCAAGATCGACAAGGAGAAGCTCGTTATGGAGGAACAAGAACAGTTCGATAAGGTCTCCATCGACGAGCTTGCGGAAGGTACATTTATTGTGTTTGTTGGCAACGATTCGGACGGGTAACAGGGATCATCGATCATCTGCGACAGAGCTCCCTGAGAACTCACCAAGATATGTCGTGCTCTCCTACGAGCTCAAGCACAAGGACGGAAGAACCTCATTCCCATTGGTCCTTATCAACTGGATGCCTTCTTCATCCGAGACTAGACTCATGACTCTATACGCGAGTGCATTTCTTGACCTCCAAAATGTCGTGCGTACTGTATTTAGACATGAACCTTGTCAATTCACGACTGAGGTTTCTTCCCAGGCGGACATATCCAAGGTCGTCGAAATCAAGGATGGAGCGGAAGGTCTCACAAAGGACGCTATCGATACAAAACTTCTCTCATCCTGACCTTTCTCATGTTGCATATACGCTGAAAGATCTCGGATTACACTCGCACATTAGGTAGCCATTGACGTTAATTATATCCGATGACATGTGACATCTCTCGATTTTCATCAGTGCAAACCCGATCCTAGGCCCACCGATCTTGTCTGGTCTAGCTTTCAATGCTACTATTGCGTCATTCATTCGATCATGTGGAGCGCGTGATAGCGTGTACTTGAAATGCAAGCTGGTAAATATGAGATGCGAGATCGTATCAATCTCTACTCATCTAGGCAGGCTTCGGACGTACTGCCAGATTATCCTCACAGATAGGATCAATGGTTCGATCTCCGAGTTTCTACAGAGAACGAACAAATGGACACTACTGCCGCCTTTCGCCGCACCTGTCAATACATCATCCACACAAGACCTCAGGTCTTCAGCAATCATCAACACCACTACTGTGGCGTGCGCAGCAGACCGATGCCTAGGTTACGCGCCCATCACTGGCGTTATTTCGTCTATTCTTGCTATCTTATGGCGCCCGTCAAACAGTGTAACCAGCCGATGTGGAAACATCATACCGATGCTGATTTACGTTTTGCGACTGTACATGTAGTCTCGAACCGTCCGTATTTGCTTTCTGAAGCTCGGGTACTAATCCGGTTCCACCAGGGGAGTTCATACTTGCGCCGTACTCTGCCGTATTCCCGTGCCAGATAATCGTGACGCATGATGCGACAATACCGTACCATATGGGACAAGTGAACCGAAATGGGTAAAACGGTTTTTTTACAAAGGAGGAATTGTGCGTGGAGAACTACGGCCTGGATATACAGTGCGAGCATGTACCCTGACAAAACAGGATGAGGAAAAGATGTGGTGGTGACAAAGCCGGCAAGGGGCACGCACGGGACAACAGAACCCGAGTCGAATGCGCTTGCAGGGTGATTACATTGTATTGTCCATGGGGAATTCCGCCAGTGGGTGCGAATGTTCGCTCTGCAGAAGTTCCACTCACGAAAAATCGAGGAGTTTAGGGCACAAACAGAGCAAACTAAGACTTATGAGCAAAACTTCCTTGAGGTGTTACATTCAGTACCCAATGCTCTTCGGAGAAAAAAACTGTGCCGAATCCACCAGTTGCGCTAGGGTAGTAGCATCAGCCAAAAAGCTTGTTTTACATTCAAAGCATATTAGTTCGGCATTTTTAGTTGAATTACCGTGTCTTGTGGCTTTAGACATGAGAAATAGATCAAGAAGTCAGTGGTATGTGAAATGCATCACTTCTATGTCTTTGATTGCTGGTCGAGTTCCACATGATGCACCGGCAAGCACCGGCACGCATGTCATGCAGCTCAGCGCATATAATATGTTGGCTGTCACCCCGCTCTGTGGGATTTAAAACGAAGATAGCAGTTACGGATGAGGTTGGTACGTCGGAACCATGGTTATGCTCCCCCAGGCCGAATGGCAGCACTTGCGTCGGCCCTACTATGCCAAGCGAGACAAGATGTGAATTGACAAACGGAACGACAAAATGATGAAGGAACATACCGCAAATTAGTGACCCAATGTCTGAGTAGGTCTCGCACGTTTGCCAGTCCTCGTTTTGACAAGCAATCCGGGTCTATCTTCCGCGCGAGGGCAATGTGGGGATCTAGTGAAGTTCTCGCTGGAGTGAGGTTTAGCAAAGGTAACATACCGTAACCTGGTTGTGCTGACCCAGCATAGAGCAAAAGTCCGTGGCTTTCGTATTGGATTGAACACAGGCCTACCAGCTTCTATGGACCTCAGTAGTATGGAGGGAACGGGCCGCACGGCTGCCAGGGCTATGCTGGGGTGCTTCTGCAACTCTGGGTGAAGGGAAGTAGTATTAGTAACTTATACGTTGAACATGCCCTACTCAATGCCAGAGGTCAGTACCAGCGTGTATGAGCTGGCACAAGTACTGGAAATCCGAGTTTGTAATAGCGGTGTATACAAACAGGTGACGATTAGACACATGCTCTACTCCCTAGGAACGAAAGGACTGGTAACGCGCTTGGATGGAGCCTCGGTGATTGCAGGAAGTTTCCTTGCCATTTCTTTGGTGCCAGCCGGGAATGGAAGATCATCCACGCCCTTTGGTAACACCTTTTCATACTCTCCTCTAGCTTGGTGAGCTTTCGCCACGCTAACCATTTTCTTTTTGGCATCACGAATAAGAACCTGGGCATCATCAATGCCGGGAACGGCTCCTTTGAGGAAAACTAAGTCGAGCAGGCTGTCCACTCGCATTACAGTGAGGTTCTGAACAGTTACACGTTCACCCCCGAGTCGACCTGCCATCTTTTTACCGGGCCAGATACGACCAGGGTCCTTAATAACACGTTAAGCCATAGGACAGTTTCTGACGTGCTGAGGATATCACAGACCTGATGGGCGCCTGTGGCTCCAGCAGAACGATGTGAGATAGACACACCGTGACTTGCTCGCAGACCTTTAAAGTTCCAACGCTTCATTGTACCTTGGAACCCTTTGCCAATACTAGATAAGTGTGTTAGTGAAACTGCATGTTACGCGTTGGAACACGGCGTACGAGTTTGCTATGACATCCACGTATTGCCCAGGGACGAAGTGAATGGCTGATAGCGTAGTACCTATTGAGATTGAGAGTGGGTTTGCCATATTGAGTGGGGATACGAGGACTTACCAACGGGAACATGTGCGTCCGGCGTTACTGGAAACTCTTTCACGATGTACTTCGAAGGTACCTTAGCTCTTCGGAAATGGCCCTTCATTTGGTGTGTCGTCGTCCTGCCCGGGCGGTCAGAAGCGCCTAGTTGAACGGCATGGTATTCGGTCTGATCTGGTCGCTTGTACACGACGTTGGCTGTCACTTGACAATTCTCGAGCTACAGTATGCTTAGTGGTGGGCCCGCAACGGGTCTCAACACATACCTGGAGGACAGTCACAGGAACGCGCACACCGTTGTTGTCCCACATGACCGTCATCCCTCGCTTCCTCGCGATGAGTCCCGTACGAATCGAGTCTGCTGACCATTTGGGGGTAGTCGTGGAGCTCGACGCGTCAGAATTCGTAGTCTGTGCAAGTCTAGCGGCCGTGTTATGGAACTGCCTGCATTGTCGTAGAATTTGACGCGGACTTTGGGAGAAGGTCCAAGGGCTGAACATCGTCCACGTTAAAGCACAACAAAGCAGCACCGAAATGTTTTCCTGGTCCTGATATTTCCTTTTCTGGTATACCAGACAGGCCCCCAGTGGGCCAACTCCTACCAACAGCTACTGCCATCCCCTTTCAACGCTCAGATGGAATGGAACATTGGCCTGGACATGAAAGACAAAGGGGACCACAGACTACAGACGAACCGGAAGACAAGGGTAAACAGAAAGAACGCCGTCGAGAGTCAAGCTTCTGGCAATGGCCTCACTTAGAGCATGGGTCGATTGGCGGAACCACTTTGGTCTCGAAGGGCGGGAAAGTGCGATGGAGCAGTGTTGTCGATACATCACACGGTACATGGACCTTATGTGGGTGTAGTGACGTGCTGATTCGTGTTCCAGATGCAAGATGGTCGCACTTGGGTGGGCCAGCAAAGGTTTTTCCCGAGACACGTACTCCGCAAGTTAACATACAAGAACATTCTGCCCGGCAGCGCGTCGAGAAAGGAGTGAGCCTCCACCTCCATGACTTCCGTCATAGCTAACTGACACGGTATGATTTAGATACAGTACCTCCGTTCCTACTTTCCGGATGCTGACTTCCCCGGCGAGTTGCTAGGGAGTACACTGGAATCGGATGGCAGGGAAGCATGTAGTTTGAAAACTTTCGACCCCTTCCTTGGAAATTTACTAGAGATCATACCTTGTCACCACACTCAAAACGAATCTACCGTTGCATTTCCGATGGGTGGACTTGGCAGGGAACTTAGTGAGAATAACTGTATTCTTCGCACCGTGTTATATACTGACATTATTTGAGACATCTCTCGGTTCAGTCCGGATAGCTCGGGAAATATGGTGTTTAACCCTGCTGGGTCACCGTCCTTTACGTTTGAGACACCAATTTTGCAGGTCTCATCTGCAGTTAGACCATCTGAGTGGATTGCTTTGCCTTCGAGCACTTTACTGATCCGCACACATACTTCATCTTCTCTCCTCCGCCTAGAGCGTTCCAAGGTTACAAGAGAACTCGATATTACGAGGTCTGAGACCGGGGGCATTCCAATCGTGGACTCTAGAGTCCTGGCTTCCGGTCCCGACATCGTTGTCGTTGACCGAAGCGGAAAGGTGTATAAATGCAACACATATCACGGCGGCAAAGCGATGTATGTCACGGATACGGCTTCGGTTGCGTTGCTCAATCACTTGTTTGGGCTAGGCAGCTGGTTGGAGCCCGCGAAGGCAGCGGTGAAGACCACTTTTGGCAGCTCGGTATCACCGGACGGAATGACGAATGTTTTCTTACGTCCTGTAAAGCTGTCAAGCACTTTGACTTGAGGGTACGCGTGCCTTCACATCAGTGGATAATATTTCATTACATCCTCGCAGTCAGCGGGCTCAAGCGTGGACGTATTCTTCCTCGATCACCCGAGTGCGATTGTGACGTCTTTTGAAAGCCCTGTGCACGACTACATCAGTCGGATCACCACTACTTCCGACGTGATATGGCTTGATAATCGCTTCTACAGACGACCTCTATTAAGCTTTAAACATTACCGAAGCTTTGATCGGACTCTCAGAGTGCTAACTGCCAACCTTAGCGGGAGTACGTCCTTATCTTGCCTCGCAAAGAGTGCGCTTATGAGTAATTCAGCCTCATTCTCATTATTAACGTCAAGGCGAAACTGCTCCGTTACTTTGTATGACGTTAGCAAGGGCTCCGATGGTCTCTTGCATTGCAACAGTGTTCCGTCTTCTCTGCCTCACAACAAACCAATGTTCACAGCGTACGGTGGCCATGCACTTGTTGCGTTACCTTCGGGTGTGGAGTCGACATTCTTTAGCCTTTGTCAGCGTGGAAGCATTCACCGGCAAGATATCAAACTTGCTCGACCCAACGAAGACCAGCCTGCATCAGCTGCAAAGGGTCACGTTACTCACCAGTGGAATGAAGATGTTCAAACACTTGAAAAGCAGGTTGATCGGCTGCATATTGACTTTGGCCCAGCTGCAGAAAGACATTTTACCGAAGTAAACCTTCGTGACGCCTATGAAAGTTCGTCCTTCCCCCCTATAGTAGTTTTTATTCTCACGGTCAATGCAGAGATATTTACAATTGCAGACGATGTTCAAGAGGACACGAATCAGAACGCATTCAGAGATACGCTGACTGGATTGCCCGACGTTTGGCAGAATGGAGAGGAAATTGCCGAGAATATGTTGACAACGTGAGATACCTTCTTTTCTTCCTAATCTATTGTTACCTCATTACCCTGGAAAGACACGATGTCATATCCGGTATCGGGGTTGAGAATAACACGCCACGCATTGGCTTCCTCGCTGGCATCAACATCAACTCGAAGCAAGTCTTTGACGCCTTGATGCGTGGTCAGATCGCCACCCAGAAGGTCGCTGGTCTTGCACAGTGGCATTACAACATCCAGGACACGTCGATTCCTACTCTCGATCACCATTTCGCGAACTGCGATACTTTGAATGAGTATCTGAAGGAGCTGAACCTCGTGTCGGGAGCTGAAAGACTGGATCAATCTGTACGGCACGAGACGGAAGCCCGGGAACAGTTGGTTGTTGACTTGGCTCTGTCAAATGACGTGTATTCTGCCAGGCCAGTTTCGAAACCGCACTCTTTTGCTGCAGGCCAGGTGACAACAGACACCCTGGCACGTCTTATGGAGATGTCCTATAGCGAGGAGCCTCCTGAAATCAAGTTTGGGTACTTCCACCCGATTCGCAAGTCAGGTGCTCACCACTATGCGGACAAGGGTCAGGACAACGGACAGGATCAAGGTGTTTCAAGTCCGCTTGGGGTGCGACTCTTGCTCGCTGAGTGGGAATTGGGAACGGACCCGAACGATTACACGTACCGGGATCCGTATGGCCTTGCGGATATAGATGAACAACCTATCCCAGAGTACAGGAAACCTCCTACTGCACCGCTGATAACACAGAAAAAGCAGATACCACCGCAGCGACCACCTGCTGTCGTGACGGTGGCTACACAGCCTCCGGTAGTCCAGATTGTCGAGCGTGCGCCTACAGTCCAGAGCCAAGCCATACAACGAACACACTCCCAGCAGTTCGATCCTGGCTTGGACGCGTTTTCGCAAGAGCCAATGATGAGTACGCAGGTGCTTCCTGGTCCCTTTGGTGGTCGACCAGCTACTGGAAAGAAATCAGCCAAGAAACGGATAGGGGGGTTCTGATGGCCGTGATCTACTAGTGTACTATGATGCTACGTGGTAAAGGCAAACGTTCGTAAGATTAAGAAAACGTGATTGGCGAGATTGTGAATTTGAGAGTGAGCCGAATTTGGCAAGTTTGTTTCAGCGCTGTTGCGGAGGCGCGAAGCAGCTGCTCAAATACCGAGGCCCGGTGAGCGGAGTACCCTATTCTCCTTCCTCCCGGATCTCTGAGCTCACAAGACTCGCGAACAAAACCATCTGGCAAGTCCTCGTAGTTGACGCGCAAGGCGCACAAGACTGGGCTCTGCAGCTAGTCCAGCCTTGATCTCAGCTTCATGGATGGAACGAGGTATGTCTTTGGCTTTTCATAGACCAAGCCATGGGATAGATGCTCATATATCTGACAGAACGCCCCACAACCCTTGGTTCGATAGTGCGGCGTTAAACGATGCTCTGAAACGTATGCTTCGTCGAGATTAACCCTGCCTTCTCCAACGTGAAACCTTGGCGTACAGGAAACAAGTCCGTGGTGTGTGCCCTTACGGCCAGCTATATATCTACGATTGCAGGGTATCCGGTACGTTTGCCTACTTGGCCGAGAACCGAACCTTGGCTTATCGTCATTGTCTCAGTTGGACTCGCTGAAGTCGAGGTTGCAAACTACCAAGACACGAGTCTCTGTTCCCAAACTAGCCGGGTTGGTGTATCAGGAGGAGGGCGTAAAAGGGTTCTATCGCGGGTTATGGATTCCTCTTGTCACGATATCATTTGTCCGTGAGTGCCTTCATGCACGGTAATACATCTTCTGGCTGAGCATCTTGAAGGTGCCGCTTCGTTTACCATATACAGTGACACGAAACAGTATTGTCGCGACCACGACTACTTCACTCGAAATAGGATATCTGACGCGGCAATCGCTGGCGGCATTAGCGGTGCACTATCTGGGTCCCTGATTTCCTTCGGAAGCGCGCGTGCGTCTGTTGTCTTCTTCGACTACCTGTGTTAAATCCTGGTTTCGATAGCATTCGAACTTGTAAAAGTAAAGTTCACAACAATGAACGGACACTAGTATCCTGATATCTTCCTCCAGGTCCGCAGACAACTCGAGTATAGCATCGCCTCGAACAAGGGAATTTACCTGGCAAAGCCGCCAGGTACCCTGGAAGCCGTTCGCGACATATTTAGAACGAACGGCTTACCTGGTCTTTACATCGGTTTTCGTTTGCACTTTGGTTGGTGATTCTACTTGGCCCGTTGCTGCACTCAATACCCACATCTCCTATTGTCATGCAGTACGCGACACGGCCGGTACGGCGTTATACTTTTTCGAATATGACGCCTTGCGTCATCTTCTGGGCCGACAACGTTCAGGAGAGCAAGGCCCAACACCGCCCTGGTTACCGATACCCGTTTCTCTTATCCCCTTTGTATGCGGTTCGTTTGCGGGTGTCACTTCTTGGGCACTTATTTACCCGCTTGATGTGTGAGTTTGTTCTTGATCGATATTTAAGTGATCCTAATAGTATCTCCTTCTAGGGTCAAGACCAAGATTCAACAACGCGCCTTATCCGGGATACCGCCGAGAGGAGTATGGGAGACTCTCCACCGGCTTGTACGGGGTACGCTAGAACTTGCCGTCACCTCCTATGCTTTACTCACTTGCAACATTAGGTCCTGACCCGAAAGATCCCAAACCGGTGCTCGCTGGGATAGCACGGATCTATCAGGGTCTCGGTGTGAGTGCGGTGCGAAGCATCACCACACACGGACTCTTGTGGACTTTTTTCGATATCACGTCGCATTATATCGATCACTTACCCTGATCCCACGCTCATCCTCGACATCACTACGTGACTGACACACGTGCCTCGACGGCAAACAAGGGACTACCCAAGTCACCGGTTCACGACTCATAAGTTAGACCCTCACTCCAACTGTATTGTAGCAATTTAAATTTATAATGCAAAACCGAATGGGTATCGTAATTGACATGCATGCAGAAGGCACTACTCACATCTGTGAATGGTGGTAACCGTGAAATTGATTGTTCCCCGGGGTCCCCTTTACAGTCGACTCTCTCATAACCCATACCCATTCAAAGGCCCCTACAACATGAAAGACAAAAAATTACTCTAGACTCTTAGTGAATAGCTTGTAGCATGACTGCTAAACTACCTATGTTCTCTGTAAG